>NNCF01127341.1:0-20477 GCA_002313205.1 Laupala kohalensis
GTGCTTGGCCTAAAGCTTAACTTCATTGGGTTGAGAAATTTGTAAAAAGTAATTTATGTTAACATTTTAGAGAGAAATAAATTCGTTAATGCGTTATTTAAAGTTCATTGTTTCATTGTGTTCCTATCCTCATATTAATGACCTTTCCCTTAAATCACTCATTATAGAGAGTTAAGTTATTCTGAGTTAGACTTCTCAAACTTAGTTTTTAACTTCTACTCTATTGTACTCTCAGAGAATTAAAGGTATAATCAAATTATAAAGATTATTACATTTCTTCGTGATAGTGAATAATTCTACAGTAAGTAATAACTCAGTTTGCACTGTTATGACAATTTATTTGAAGTTTTTTCCTTACCGAATTTTTTGGTGCTTTTGATCATACTTTTAATAATTAGCCAAAAGAATCGTTCATCAATGAATTGGCAGAAAAACTTGTTCCTTCCTTCAGTTCCATTAAAATCGAAGGTAGATTTAGTTCGTTTGATAATTATGTCATTTAAAGCTTGATTCCTGCAAATACGTTTTCCACGAACGTTGTGTCTGTGAAATGTCCTTTGGTGAACAAAAGAAAAGAAGTTTATGGGTTTCCACTATGTAATCGATCCCAAAATTTTGAAATCTTATGGATAAAGATGTATAACGAATCATTTTAGATTATTACAAGGCGTGCATCGTTTTTTTTCAGTCTTAGTTATAGTATGCCAAAAACGTGAAAAGAGTTAGAATCTTATACAAAGTAGTTTATAACTGATGAAGACATACATTTAACTAAGATATTAATTTTTGTAAGTTTTATTAAGTATAAATAATGCCTTTAACACTATGAGCGTAAATAAAATTATCTTGTAAAAAGTTTCATAGGATTTATTCAATAACAGCAGTAAGCAAGAACTATAATAGTATAATTTTTTAAATATTACTAATTATTAAATATTAGTAATTATTTAATAATTAACCCTTAGACTTATATACAGGCGTGGAGAAAGGTTCTGATACAATTTAGTCTTTAGCAGTGCCTGTATAAATCGACATCTTAAAAAAATTAATAGGGCACATATTTTTGTATAATCGGTAATAAACGAATCAATAAATTGGGAAAAATCAGTCCTTTTTTCTCTCCAGTGCTATTAAAAATTAAGATAGAGCTCATTTATTAGATAATTTAATCACTATTTAATATTAAACTACCCAAGAGTCCATTTTATGTGAATGTCCGATTACAATATTTTTATTGTACTATGTATTTGAGAAAGTAATAATCTAAAATGATTCGTTATACATCTTTATCCATAAGATTTCGAAATTTTGGGATCGATTACATAGTGGAAACCCATAAACTTCTTTTCTTTTGTTCACCAAAGGANTATTTACGCTCATAGTGTTAAAGGCATTATTTATACTTAATAAAACTTACAAAAATTAATATCTTAGTTAAATGTATGTCTTGATTTATACTTGAAGAGTCACATC
Source organism: Laupala kohalensis (assembly GCA_002313205.1). Lineage (NCBI taxonomy): Eukaryota > Metazoa > Arthropoda > Insecta > Orthoptera > Trigonidiidae > Laupala > Laupala kohalensis. Next base: position 1,474 of record NNCF01127341.1, read on the forward strand.
TGTAATTCAATTCACAATTGAGACATGTAAATAACAAACGTACTATGTTAAAAAAAGTTCGAATTACCCTTTTTGTTTTTACGCGCAAGAAATTCGCGTATGTCGTGTGGCTAACATATATCACGCATCAGTGGTTTGTAAATCGTACTATAAGATATTTGTATATTATATTTTTCAAAAAACTTGTCCTAACACTAGGCAATATTGTGGTTATCAGGCATGAGCCATTTACTTTTTTGGGTATTATGTTTGGTATTTGGAGCGAATCTTGCAAATCACAGTTTTAAAATTATTCCTTTCATTATTTTTCATTATTTGTCACAATGGTTTCAACGGAACACCATAAATCTGAATAAAGTTTTATTTTTAAAGCACCATTAGTTGTAGCTTTAAATAAGTAATATACGATTCATTTTCCATAATTTTTCACATGTATTTCAATTGTGCGTTTAATCAGTTCTATGTGTCCTCTGAAAAAATATTTGTGACATTTAGATCGCTATCCATTTGTATGCCTAAAATATGCTATATCACAACGACGCTCTATGTCATATCGATCAAATTAAAACTTTGTGTAAGTAAGAAATTGTATCTCTATGTGATTCAGTTTTGTAAAATGTACATCAAATTCCATCAGAAAGTTAAGATATATTATGAATTTACTAAACGTGGTATTTAAAAAATAAAAATGTGCTTAAAGGTTATCTTTATTTTCTTCTCTGGAGACAGACGTAAATAAAATCACGACAAAAAGTGTCAATATTTGAAGTGTGTCATAGTAACAAATATTATCGTAGCAAATTATATTATTTTATATCACATATACACATTGCATTTTGTCCATTCTACATGTTATCAGGTATTACTACAAATTTCTTAAGCTCGAATTCTTTCCTACATCTTTTTATCTAGCCCGAAAACCCATTCACCACCTATCCTAAATGCTAAAAAATCGAAAATGTAGTGCCAATATAACTTTTCCTTCCCAAACGAGAAGTTTTCTCTTAATTAATAACTTCTTAATTTTCATCCCTTGCCCACATAATGTCTCGAGTAGCGTCAAGCCACCAAAATATTAAATGGTTCGAACATTCAAAAATCAATATAATTTTTGTAAAATTTCTGCAATTAAGTAATTTTCTGTTGCAGAAAACTCACTCTCTTGTATTCCAGAAACAGATTGTTTCATATGAAGTTTAGTTTTGAAATCCCTTTATCTATCTTTTCTCGGTATTGCACATTATTAAAAGATGGGTTTCGTGGTGAGTTCTTTAATTAAATTACCAAGATACAAACGTTGCATTTTATACACGTACGAAAAATGTAATTTTACATGTGATTTCACCGCAGATGGCAACAAGTTCTCATATAACTGTTTACATATCATTGTAACTTTTCTGTTCAATATCTTAAAAGGAGTACGGTAATTTTAAAATAGGTGTTTAAATACAAGACAATATGAAAAAAGTGTGTATGATGTAATTCAAATATTTTAATTAATCCCATCACACTCACGTGGATAATTCCTTCTTCTAGGTAATCCTAAATATTTGTGAACGGTCGAACTCAAAACTGAGCTTAGTTTCGACTCTTTTCCATGGGTCGAGCTCAACCCCGCGGTTCTTTGCGGTCAGATTTTTCCGTCCCTTCCTTCTGCTTATCTTTTTCGTTCCTCAAATAATACTCCTGTCCAAATGTGGAAGTGTTGACACCGGCGGTGACTTTGTTGAAGATGAATTTCCGGATTTATTAGTAATAACAGTCCTGCATTTGTATCTTGAGTTGTATCACGCTACGTCAAGAAGAATAGGTTGACAATACACGTATAGCATCTACTCAACCTATTAATTAACACTTATCTAAGCCTTCTACTAAATATTCTTGGCGGAGAGGATAGTTGAATATGAACTATTCAATTTAGACGAAAACTGTCCCCCGCAACAACTGTTAAACCGCCAGTATAACAAACGACCTGTTGTGCTGCTAGTCCTATGCCTAGGGAAGTGCTCAATGTCAGAAAGGACTTTTAGTCTGCTCATGTGCAAGGAGAAAAAGTGTGAAGGGACGTTGTTTTTCACTTAACCTGACTTTTTATCCAACGACTACAAATTTTGAGTTTATGGAGGCAATAATTAAATTATTAAAGATAATTTTCAGATTTTATTGAGGTTAGACCACTAAATATATCATTTATTTGACATATTTTGGACAAATCGAAACTCTGCTTTTTAATACCATTCAAGCTCGTAACAAAAACTCATTTTTGTAAAACTCTATAACATATACTCGATATATGTTATATGAATTTCACATAACTTTAATTTAAATTTTTACTCCTTTATAACTTAAATTTGATGGGTTTATTCATTATTCACCACGTTTTCCGATATGTGTGATAATTATTGAGAAGGAAAATAATTTTATAGATCTAACCTCAATAATTATTATTTATGTTAAAAAATACTTTTGTTGTAATAGTTCTCCATAAAGAGTTCGTACAATTTTAGTTATGGTCACATAGCCTGTTTAGTCGTAACTTTTAAATGGACAAGACGTACATTAAAGCGATTTCATGACTTGTTGTATTTTTCGACTATTTCGCCGCAGATCCTCTTCTCATTGAATATGTGTTATGAATTGAATTAAGCCCACGATCTTTTACTGAAAAGTTACGGGGCACTGACTGTCGTCGAATCAATCAAGGGCTATATTCAATCTGTCTACTCGACATGACTTTCTCAAAAAGCGTGAAAGTTCTCAAAAATCTCTGACGTTATTGAATTTTCCATTCCTGCGAGAAATATTCGAAAATGGAAGTATTATCCCAAGATTCCCTGCAGAGGGCTCAAACTCGAAACACTCGTTTCAAAAACAGTCCTCGTCTTCGGTGTTCCCCTTTTGGCGACAGTAGAGTTACATCTTGCGCAGAGAAATGGAAAACATCGGCAGGTAGAGATCGACGCTACTCAAATGAGAAATGCGATCTACAACACCTGAATCCCTTGACCGCAGGGTTGAGATGAGCACACGCCGAATTTTTTGTTGTCCATCCAGTTCCAAATTACCGCGAAATTAATAGTAAGGGGTCGGATTTGATCTATTCAGGAGAAGGATTATAATGAATGATTTAAGGGAAATATCATTAATCTGAGGAAAACGAATCAATAGGAACACAGTGAAACAATGAAATTTCAACAAACGCATCAACGAATTTAATTCTCTCTAAAATNATATCTTAACCCTCTATAATAAGTGGCTTAAGGGAAATATCATTAATATGAGGATAACAAGGAAAACAAAACAATAGGAACACAGTGAAACAATGAAATTTCAACTAACGCACCAACGAATTTATTTCTCTCTAAAATGTTAACATAAATTACTTTTTACAAATTTCTCAACCCAATGAAGTTAAGCTTTAGGCCAAGCACAGACTTGGATATCGGCCTGGAAGACCAATCCAGGTGGGCAGTCGAAGAGAGTCGCCTTGCCGGTGTTGAGGTCGCACTTGTAGAACTTGGTTGGGTCAGTGGGATGAGGCAAGTGATAGCGGTGGGCAGTGGCATCTTTGCAGATGGAGTCCTCTCCACTACTGCCACTTCCTCCAGAACTATTTCCTTCACAGCTTTCACCAGAACTGCCACTGCTACTGTCTCCACTGCTGCTACTGCTGCTGTCATCGCTGGAGCTACTGCTACTGTCATCGCTGGAGCTACTACTATCGCCACTGCTAGCATCACAAGACTTGCTCTCGCTACTACTGCTTTCTGATCCTGGACCGCAGCTTCCCGCTGTAGTGGTGCTTGAGGCAGCAGGTGTAGTACCAGCTGAACTGGGAGGCTTCGTTCCAGCAGGAGTAGTGTCTTCTGCTCCTTCACAACCTGCATTCTCTGGCCAATCACAGGTTTGGATTTCCGTGTTGAAATGTAGAGGATCGTCGCAGGTGTAGATAGTGCTGAGGTCGCCAATGAGGTCGCATTTGATGAATTTGGTGCAATCGCCAGGGTAAGGCAGATGCCACACTTCGAGGGTGGCCTTCTTGCATTCCCTGACTCCAAGATCTCCTCCGGGGATTCCTTCGTCTCTTTTGTATCGCATCGGAGTTCCCGAAACGGCCACCGCCAACGCTACCAGCGCCAAGAAGATAGTGTTGACTAAGTGCACAGAAGAAATTACGTTAGCGGTATTGTTCGTTATCAAATGAAATTATTTAATACCTCATGGAGAAAAAGTATTATAATTGCACAAATAACTTAAGTTATCGATTTGCCTTAATTTAGAATCGGTCGTGAGATTTTTTATTAATTGTTACTATCTTATATATGTCCAAAAACTATTTTATTATAAAATCTTGAGATTTACAGTGAGAATTTCAATTTTTGTACGAACTCAGTTTATTATTTGTTTTAAATATCTTACTATTTTATTTAATTTTATATGAATCGTCTTTAATAAAATTTATCCAGAATTAAACATTTCTCTATCATAGTTAGTAATTATACTCTAAAAATATATTTGATTCTTTCGTGATTTTGATTTGATTTATTTTAATTTACTTCTACACGTAACGTGTAACTTGTTAAATCATTAGGTAAAAGAACGTGCAATATTTGTATATAATTTAAAAAGGAATTGAAATCATGTAAAAATAATGGTTAAAGATATAAAGTGAAACTTATTTAAATGAGCAAACATATTGATTTTGACTCACGTTTTACAGAAATAATTGTACTTATATTAAAATAAATTGCGATTATAGAAAATATTCAAAATTTTAAAATTGATCATTGTTTTTGCGTTAATATGAAGGAGAACGAAGAATAATCAATACCATTAGAGCTCTGCTTCTTACCTGACATGTTGCTCTGAGAGAAGCTGGCTTGATCTAATTTTAAATTCCACCAATGCGGGTATTTATACTTGTGAAACCTGTTTATTTTTCGTATTTTAGACTTGAATCTTTCCCACTCTTCTTTGTTCACTTGGCATTTGTCATCGAAGGATTAAACTGATAAGCGCGATGTCTCAATTAGCGAGATAATTGGACAGACAATCTGGTAATAGTCGACGAGGAAGAGATTTGGCCAAGTGCTGATTGTGATGATAATGACGCAGGTGGTGACACCTTCCAATGCAGATTTCTGTGGAAATGTCGCAACAAGTTTCGTTATCATCTGAAGTGCTTCTGTTTTCTGGAGTCATTCGCCCGGAGTTTTGCCCGGTTCCGTTGTGCGTATCAGTCGAATTTTTGTGTGACTTCAATATTTTTACGACGACATGGAATCATCGATTCCGCTAAAACGGAATGAATTAACGAAAGGTTTTCAAATGTTGTTGCACTCCCTGCAAGTTATTGCATACTTGCTAAACTAACATTATATGCGATAACACGAACGTTAATATTAATTTCGCATGATTATTTTATTTAACTTGAATATATGGCAAATAATAATTTCCCCTATTCGTTAGTTGTACGCAAGTTTCGCTCAGTTTCATATTTAGTATAAAACAATATAAACAGAATAAGTTCTCAATTTCTTCTGCCAGGTACATTTATCAATACAAACTGGACATCAGGACAGTTATGATAATGCACAATGTGGTGTCGTGTGATTTACGCACAATTCCCTCCGCATATTGTTTATACCAGCATTGTCAACTGTTAAAACACATCTTCTTCAAATAAATGAGTAGCCCCTTGTCTGGATGTTATTTTGGAAAGGGAAGGGTGAAAAATTAGGGAAACGCCTGCACATCAGTTAATGCTCTGAAGTACTTCATGCTCCGACCGGTTACGTAAAAATGAAAAAAATAAAATAATGATTTGTTTATTAATGCACAGTACGTGTATATGATAATGATGATGTGTCTTCGATATGACATAACGCTTCAAATGCGACCCTGAAGTGAGATATATCACTCACGCCTAGGTGTGCGCAAGTATCCGACAGGAACAGATCCAATGTGTTGTCGGGTGGGGTTTACTCTCAAGTCGGTTAATCCGAAAGTCGAAAGACGCCGTTCCAGTTAACTTCCACAACGACGTCGCGTTCTCTCTGGATTTAACGAAATGAAAATCTAGTACTAGAGTAGGGAAAGTAAAATCAATAAATACCTCAAATAAGCATAAATAAACAAATTAACATGTTATTATAGTAAATTCATCTGTAAAAGCATACTTCACCGGTCATTTAGATGAAATAATTGCAATTATAATTGATGGTATAATGCATTGCGTCTTATGGAGAAACCACTTTTATTTAAAGACCAACTTTTAAATCACGAAAGTCTCGGTAGTTCATTTTCATTTGTAGGAAATTTTCCTTAGTATTTTTTACATCACTTTTATCTATAGGTCACCGGACATTTGAGAAAGATATTTCACTTTGTCTGAGATGAGATGTATAAATCACGAAACCGTTGCGCTCGGCCGCCATGTTGTTACGTGCTTGGCCGCCATGTTTAGTATTACATTCTCTTGTGCATTTCAAACAAATCAAGCGAGTTCCTAAATATTGTTTGTACTACATTATTAACTGATAGATATAAATCATATCATTTTTAATCATTATTCATATTGTTATGTTTTAAAACAATTACAATATAAATAAAGACCACATTTATACATCTCAGTGATTTGACTAACTCGGAGTGGGGGTGTCACCGTTCTTGAATACTGTTTACACTGTACTCTTAACTGACAGAAATTAATTCATGGTTTTTCTTCATAATTGTTCATATTCTTGTGTTTTAAAATAATTAGTTTAATTATAGAGAAAAGAATTATACGTCTCAGTGATTTCATTTACTTGGAGGGTTGCTCCAACCTTACGTTACTTCAGCTTTTGGGTTTCTAATACATTACTCACTCATACATTGCTTGAAAAGAAGTACATTGCTTTAAACTCAATCCAGTGATTTAAGAAGTGAAAAACGTTCTGAATTCTATAGAAGTGTCTCACCGTATGATAAAAATTTTAAATGACAAAAAATGACGCTTCCTCAAATAATCTGTAACCTACCTGGAACTAAAACCTTCTAATAGTTCGAGACCTATAAAACTGTCAAAATGATCAGTAACAACGTTTTGTAAACAACGTACATATTGAAAACTCTACTTCATTTTTATAATGACTGAATATACATTTTCTTTATAATAACAAAAAAAGAAAAGCGCAAGAGACATTCTCATAGCCAGTTATCTTTACCGAAAATAATCAATGTTACTGCCTAACACAAATTGCGATCTTTGTCAACGAATTTAATAATATGAACTTGTTTGTCCGGGACAAACCGCGTCTTAGTAGATCAAACTACCAACGTTTCGGCCATCATGCTGTGATCTTCTTCTTGTAAGTCGCTGTCGTACTCTGGTTATACTTTGGTCTATACAACTCTGACATTGCCCTGAAGAAGGCTACAGCTTGATGGCCGAAACGTCGGTAGTTTTAGCTACTAACACGCGGTTTGTCCTGGACAAACAAGTTCATACTGACTCCGGCCGCGGAAGCTATATTATAAACTCATATATACGTTTATATATGAACTTAATAATATTTGAATAAATATTAATAGCAGTCACAAAAAGCTATGGCACAAGGTAATATTCGTTTCACAATTTGTCCAGAAGAAACAGAATAGCGGTACAAGAGCAAGTGAATTGAATTGATGGCCGATGTTGGCTATAGATTTAAGTTTAAAGACATTCGAAAGTACTGCCAACGTAACGGGAGGTACACTTATCATTTCCCTTATGTGCGATGGCGAAGTAAAAGCGGTGGTACAAGCCCTGTGTCAACATCTAGCCAGGTAAATGGGAATCAATTAATTAATAATTTATGGCAGAGAGAGCAGTTAAAATGTACAATGTGTGCACGTTAGTAATTAATTGCTCCTACTTGATAATAATCGAAAAGCACAGTGCGTTCCTGTTTAGTTACTTTTTCTTGGTTTACATTTTCTCCGAGTCAACGTTACGTGTCTTTTAGTGTAAAACACCCGCTCACGAATTCGCGACGAGCGCGTAGAACGGAAAGAAGGATGGGCGTCACGGCGAAGAACGATGACCATAACGTAATTATTTTCTCACTTAATTTTTTAATTCATACGTTCCTAACACAGAAAATTAATTAAAATCCCTTTTTAAGAAAATGTATTCTTATTTCAAATATTGTGTCAAAGTTTTCGTAACTTTTACCGAATAATTGTAATTTGAGAAGATTGTGCAAGCGTAGAAAATATTCGTAATTTTTGTCACCAAAATACGGATTTTTCCCATCAAACATTTTTGAGACTATATTCAGATTCGTGTTCAGCACCACAACAAGGGTATGAAAAATCATCTCTCCGGTAAAATTTTTCACCTAATCACTTTTTTCAGCCCTGATTCCTTGACTAATCCTGGTGAATCGGGTTTTATAACCAAACCCTTTCATCAGTGTTTCACAAACCTTTTTTTGGAGATTTTTTCACCTAAATGTTTGGACTTTTAGTTGTTTGGTATTTTCTCATATTTATTTATAATGTCGAGGTAATGATCTTATAGTGCCTTGAACTAATGAATTATCACTACTTTATAAATTGTCACGGCGTGTTCTTTCGCTAAGATCCCCTCCAAAATAAATAAATAAAAAATACAAAAGGAAAAATATAAATGAACTAACTACGAAGAAAAATACTAAGGTAAGTTCAATGTAAAAAGGCACTGATTAGTTTAATGGCCAGATTAAGAATTGGCAGATGTCAACTTGAAATACATAACGTTGAAATATACTAGAATATATTAAAATGCATTAGTCTTTTGGTCGATTGGTCAGGTATGACGATAGAAACCATGCTTATGAGGTCGGAAAACAAGACCTAAATAACATTAAAGCAGAGATCTGCTGACTCACAAGTTCTGGAGTAATCCTGGTTTTAGAGTTAGTGGTCTTCCGGATCCGTAAAATACTACCTGGAGTACACACTATTATTTGTGGCATACTTCACTATAGTTCTTGTGCTGATGACGTTTTACATATATAAAACTGTTGACACTTTCATAAAATAGTTAATTTACACAGCATTGTAACAATTGTCTATGAACATATGATTGACGTTCGATTTATCCTTGTCAAATGTACTTGACAAATGTCAGAATAAATGCTTGCTTTAGTGCGACTTCGCGAACTGAAATTAATTTTTACTGTCAATTTCTCTCCTTCCCGATTCCCTTACTCAAGTCCAACGGTTATGTGGAAGAGCCTCAGTGCCTCATGGCCTGAACCTCCTTTTGCCAAAAGACATTGAATAAAGTAATTAAATACAGGAGAGGTTCTCTCATAACTCCGAGTGTTCAACATAATTTCGGTGATACTGAACAGAATTCAGGATAATTCATTTTGATAAAAATAAATAATCCAGGATACAGGTTATTTTCTAAAACATTTATTGTTCTTTCACTATTATTATTATTTTAGACAACCTGTCTATGTACAATGGCCTCACTGGATGCTGTTGGTACATCGATTTTCCATTTGCTGTAATTACTTCTGCAAGTTTGCGCCTCAGAAGAAATAGAAAGACGCCTTACTTTGCATTCGCAGTATCGCTAGATCACTTGTGAAATTTTTAAATCTTTCATACTTTTCCCTAGTATCTATCATGGCTCTCTTTACTACATATTTTCCTGTATATTCATCCAGATATTTCCTTCCGTCAGATCCATAAAACTCTCATTCCCAAAATACATGGTGTAGTGCTAATTGAGTACAGTTATTTTTTCTTTTTACTTTTCAATTCAAAATCATTCCGCGTGACATTAATCTGTTTTCAAGATGCCCTAATTTGAAATACGGAAAATGTTTCGTGGATCTTCTATAAATTACGTAAAATGAAAATTACCGCCATTTTATCCCCACTCTCCCATACGTTCCACAAAAGAAACGACACCTTTTATCCCCCCTCCTATTAACAACGTAAGTCTAGATCTTCCTCCCCACGTACTCTAAGAAATGTTTTTTTGCTTTTCAGAAAATGTTGCGAAAAATTTTGATACACTGACTTAATGGTTCGTTCCTCATTGCTCTGTGCTCTCCTTGAGTAAAGGGATAACAGTGACAAACGTAAAGGTTAGGAGCGCCCTATAAAACATACCCTATGAAACTTAACGTTACGTAATACGAAGACTGACACACACTCACCTGCCCTGCCGTAACGCAGTGTAACAAATCACTGCACCGCCAACCCAGAGTGCATCATGTGATGTATGAACTGTCCCCAAATCCACTGACAATTTCAAGAGTTATGAAACAATTATTTATGGTTTTGAAGAGTAAAAAATAATTCTTCTCGTAGCCCAAATGCCATTTTGAATCGATCGGGCGGCTACGGTGTGGGGTTTGGACAAATGCTGCCCAACGATTAAAACTAACGGGACATTATTATTTATTTGCGATACGATATTTTAATGATTATCAAATTTATATTAAATCAAGCTGGAAAAATTAATGACTATATTTCTTCATTTTAGAGAAATATTTCTATTAATAAAAATAATAAAAATGTTTTAATATTGTTATGTACGACGGTGTAATTCTGAATACAATTTAATATTTTCTCTCACCATACATGCCACGTCAAATATTAATTCTGACAGCATTGATTTATAATACAGAGTTGTGTTTGATAAAAAATTAGATGGAAAATGTTCTAGAACTCACGGGCCTTAAAAGAAGCTTCGTCGACCACATATGGTTCGCAGCTCTGATCTATATCGTCAAGAAATTTTAAATTCAAAATCTTCCACAGATACAAATGTAGAGGTATACAAGGTACTAACAGAAAAAAATGTGTCTCTGGATAAATACGTGTACAATTATATATCAATCATTTCATCGTAATGTTTCGGTTACATAGATTAGGCTTTTGAATGAAACATTATGTTCAGTTTCATTGTTCCTATTGCATTTTGGGGCGAAGATTATACAGATATGCTGTGGAACCCTTTTTAAGGCGAGACCAGCACTTAATCCGAGTTAGTCAAATAACAATGTATAATTGTTTTCTTAATTTTTATTCTAATCGTTGTAAAACAAAGCAATATGACTAATAATGATGAAAAACATCATTAATTTCTATCTGTCAGTTAATAATGTAGTACGATCAGTATTTAAGAACCCGTTTGACTCTTTTGAAGTACATAAGTGTATGGCGACGGAGGGTAACCGTCTCATGATTTATGCATCTCACGTAAGAAAAAGTTAAATAACTTTCTCAAATGTCCGGGGATCTAGAGAGAAAAGTGATGAAAAAAAAAAATACTACGAAAAATTTGCTACAAATCAAAGTAAAATTCGATCAAATGATTTAAAAGTTGTTTTTTTTAGTGTTTCCTCCATAAGATGCGATGTATTTCAACATCAATTATAGTTGCAATATCCTCAGTTAAATGACCGGTGAGGTAAGTTTTTTAACGTTGAAATCACAATAAGTATATTTCACATCTTTTCGTGACTTAATTCTATTTTCACTTGTACTACCGTAAGAATTCACACGCTGAGGAAAACATAAAAGTTTACAAATACTTAAAAATTATGCAAAGAGTTTTATTTTAAGAATAACTCACTTGTTTTTATTGCATTTTTCATAAGTGTTGAACAAAAACGTTAATTATTTTTATCACGGAACAATATTATCGATTGCCTTGAAATAAAATTATCCATCGCAGAATGTATGAAAATTGTTTCATTTTCTACTACAGAAATATTAGAAGATTTTGAGATGGTCATTCCACGATATTTTTCTACCCCATTGCCTAGACAGAAAATAGACTTCAATATTATGATACGTTTGATACTGGCTTGGGCCAAAATTCTTTTTATGTAAATAACTTTAAAAAATTTATGATATATATTGTAAACGTTTTATTCGTTTCTTTAACTTAATTAAAAAATCAATTCGCAGTGCATGATATTTTATGTTTAACTGAATTTTAACGAGTTTTTTTGATGGAGAAAGTTTGCACCATTACATTGTTTGGTAATCAGAATCACAAGTGTATTACAAATTTATATATTTTTATCCTCAGAACAAGATTAAATATTAATTTGTAAGTGATTCATCAAACTGCAGAGAAAGTTAAACAAAATATTTTTGAAAAATCGTCATCATTGACACAAATATGTCAGTTCAATCTTAGTAATTCAGAAAAAAACAATTATACCGCGCATTTAAGGCGTATCAAAAAACAAAATATAGTATAAAAAATTGGAAAGCATTAAAAAATTTATAGACTATCAATTATATTATCTCCCCCCCCCGTACTGTCAAACAACAAAAATATTAAAAGGAAACGATAAAAGAGGAAAAACTGCTAATTATAGAGTTTTGTATAATCTACTGTACGTATAATTTAAATATATAAAACTTTTGCAAACACTTGCATCAACATATGAGAAATGATGTGTCGTGTACTTTGTCCTTACCGTTACTCACACGTTGCGACAAATGATTTTCTGGTCTATTGTATTTGCTGGTCATTAAAAGCATTATCTCAGTAAATAAGACATTAGGATTATCTAAATCCCTGGAAGAACCGATCAATGCACCGCCATGCGAACAAAGAAGAGAGTGCAAGAATCAAGTCTAAAATGCGAAAATTGTACACGTTTTGCGAGTATAAATACCGACTTCAGTGGAATAGAATATCAGACCAGTACAGTTTCTCATAGAGCATCATGTCAGGTAAGCATGACCAACAAATGCAATATTACTCATTAATTATTAATGATATTAATATTTATAGATATAGACATTATTTTACTTTTGTTCAATTGTTAGGAACATTTTTATAGCAAGAAGACCACACGATTTGACCAGTAATTAGTGTGATTCAAGCTCATATAATATTGTTTATACCTTTCTCTCAATCATGTTTAAGAATCATAACATTTATGTCTTTGAAATGAAATTTCGCTTAAAGTAAATAAGTTATTTTCTTTCCTAATTTTTTGACGCTAGTACACAAATTAAAATATATTTCATATTTCAGGGTTGTTTGTCTAATTTATTCCCATCTCTAGACAATTAAATTTAAATTATTATTATATAATTAATCCTCTCTCCGTCCTACATGATTAGTATCTTTTTTATTGACAAGAAAAATCGCAACATGTAACTAATAAGTGAGAATAATAAATGAGAAATCGCAACATGTCATAATAATAAATGAGAAAGAGAGTCCTAGTATTACAATAGTTCACACTTTAAACATAGATGATATAAAGTTATTTTCTATGCATGTCACGTTTATCCTACGTACAAAATACTCTGATATCAAACAGACGGACAATACATAACGAGGGCGAAATTGGAATATTTTGGAGAGAATATCAATAAATCGGATTTTTACTAAGCGTAAGAACGTTACGACCGAAAAGAGTATATATTTTTCATAATAATAAATACAAATATTACGAATTTTCAACAGAAAAGGAAAAATTATTTCCATCCAGTAACCTAATATAAATTATCTGTAGCTAAAATAATAGTAGAGATTTAAAAATTAGATAATTTGAAATATTGGAACATTCATAGAAGCCACAAATATAATGTTTACATTCACTTGACAAAACTGGAAACCTGATATTCTCAATTGTTCCGAAATCCCAAAAAATTCTGTGAAAAGTCAACAGTTATTTAGATACTATCACACTGTGATGAGCTAGCAAATTTTCTGTAGTCTTATAAAGACCATTAATTGACGTACAAAAAATTGTCACATTGAGCGCTTCGAGAAGAGCAAATAAATAGAGCTTTTTTTTCTATGCACTTAGTCAGCACTATCCTCTTGGCGCTGGTAGCGCTGGCGGTGGCCGTTTCGGGAACTCCGATGCGATACCAAAGAGACGAAGGAATCCCCGGAGGAGATCTTGGAGTCAGGGAATGCAAGAAGGCCACCCTCGAAGTGTGGCATCTGCCTTACCCTGGCGATTGCACCAAATTCATCAAATGCGACCTCATTGGCAACCTCAGCACTATCTACACCTGCGACGATCCTCTACATTTCAACACGGAAATCCAAACCTGTGATTGGCCAGAGAATGCAGGTTGTGAAGGAGAAAAAGAGACTACTCCTGCTGGAACGAAGCCTCCCAGTTCAGCTGGTACTACACCTGCTGCCTCAAGCACCACTACTGCGGGAAGCTGCGGTCCAGGATCAGAAAGCAGTAGTAGCGAGAGCAAGTCTTGTGATGCTAGCAGTGGCGATAGTAGTAGCTCCAGCGATGACAGTAGCAGTAGCTCCAGCGATGACAGCAGCAGTAGCAGCAGTGGAGACAGTAGCAGTGGCAGTTCTGGTGAAAGCTGTGAAGGAAATAGTTCTGGAGGAAGTGGCAGTAGTGGAGAGGACTCCATCTGCAAAGATGCCACTGCCCACCGCTATCACTTGCCTCATCCCACTGACCCAACCAAGTTCTACAAGTGCGACCTCAACACCGGCAAGGCGACTCTCTTCGACTGCCCACCTGGATTGGTCTTCCAGGCCGATATCCAAGTCTGTGCTTGGCCTAAAGCTTAACTTCATTGGGTTGAGAAATTTGTAAAAAGGAATTTATGTTAACATTTTAGAGAGAATTAAATTCGTTGATGCGTTAGTCGAAAGTTCTTCATTGTTTCACTGTGTTCCTATTGATTTGTTTTCCTCGTTTTCCTCAGATTAATGATATTTCCCTTAAATCACTCATTATAGAGAGTTAAGTTATTCTGAGTTAGACTTCTCAAACTTAGTTTTGAATTTCAAGTTTGCTTTACCATCCGAGAATTAAAGGCATAATCAAATTATAAGTAATATTATATTTCTTGCTTACTTTCTGTTCCCTGTTGACTGTTTCACATTATAAATCCTTCTCCTGCAAGTCTATGAATTGACATGAGAATCTGACACACATGTTAATAATTACTTTCAATTAATTTTCTCTATCTATATACTGCGACATCGGTTTCCACTTTACCCTAGTACTTTCCGATAATATAAGTATTCTATAAGGAAATTTTAAAAATTATCAGAATTTTATGAATCATCTCGAAGAGAGATTTACTTACTGGATTTTCAATAATTGTTTATTACTATGATCATTTTTGTTAAGAAGTATTACCTTCAGAACAGACAGCCACAAGCACAACCTCAACGAGATGAAATGATTTATGCATCCTTTCAAAATGAAACTATATGTTTACTTATATTATGAACAAGTATGTAACACCACTAAAAATGTTACTATATTCTGAAAGTAAGAAATTGACTTTTACATTTAAAAATAATAAAAAAAATCTTAACGAAAGGGGAATGTAAGTAAGATCTTTTTTTCTCCATTGGGGCTTTAGGGGTCCCCAACGTCAAGGTCATTAGAATCTTCCAAAGATTATATGATTTCTAATAATGAGGTGTACAAAATAAAATGCTAAGATTTCAATGCTGGTATGTAGGTCAAATATAAAGAAGTTCAAATTAGAAATCCATCATCACAAACGAAATTTAAAATTAAAGTTGAATTAAGAGTTGTAACTTCTCAATGTATTAGTAATGATCTCTTGATGGATTGTAATATCACATTAATATGGGCCAAAGAAGTTAATTATTATATACGTAGCTTATCTAAAATGATATTTATGTAACAAACACAGGGGGTTTAGATTGACCTATTGACACATAAGCCGTCGAGTATTTACAGCACAATATTACAACATGTTTGTGTGAAATATGCTTTTTGTAAACATATTTTGTTCATCTTGATTTAATGTTCTATCGTTATGTTTTATGTTATAATTTGTTACAACTGACGACTCAGACCTAGAGTAGAAACAGTGTGTTCTAAAGGTAGTACTAGCGTAATAATAATTAAATCACTTAAATACATGAAATTGGCATAAATAAATAGAGTAACATGTTCTTATCATGATTTCAACTTGAAAAACGTACCTCAACGGCCGGAAATATTGCAGTTCCAGTTCCAGTTCCATTACGGAGGAAACACTTATTTTCAAACAAAGACAAACTTTGAAATCTCAAAAGTAATGAAAAACTACTTTAATTTGCAGTAAATTTTCAATCTCTTCGAGTTGATCAATGAAGAAATACTTATATCACTGGAAAGTACCAGGGTAAAGTAGGAACAGATGTCGCAGTTTATAGATAAAGATAATTCATTGAAAGTAATTAATAACTCGTGTGTTAGATTCTTATGTCAATTTGTNGTAATTAATAACTCGTGTGTTAGATTCTCATGTCAATTTGTAGACTTGCAAATGATTCACGCCAGAAAATTTGAATTGCATTCACGTCAATTCTCTGTTTATTTATTCTATAAATTTTATTGTATTTTGTATTGTTTAGAGAGGCAATCGCCTCTATTTTCCTTTATTATCCCTAGATTCTTGGATACGCTCTAGTTGTGCATTATAATTCTTCATTTCTGGATGACTTAGATTGACCTGATATTTGTGACAATTCTGACGATTTTTCAAAAAAAAAATTGTTTAACTTCCTCCGCAGATTGATAAATCACTTGCAAATTAATTTTTTAAACTAGTATGTGTGTATTACTTTTATCTATAGGTCACCGGGCATTCGAGAAAGACATTTCCCTTTTTCCGAGGCGAAATGCGTCAATCACGAAACCGTTTTGTTCGACCACCGTATTTTTTATGCATTTCTAGAGAGTCATGAGAGTTTCTGAATACAAATTAAATCATGTTTTTCCTTCATTATTAATTAAATTGTTTGTATTTAAAAAAACTAGAATAAAAATAAATAAAACAATTAAACATCTTCGTGATTTGACCGACTTGGAGTGCACGCTCCACGTTATAACCACGTAGAAGGCAATCAACTAATTTACCCTCCGGAAGCAAGCAAGGGACCATCCCATCAATTCCGATCAAGGGCTCTAAGGCAGAGGCGGATTTAACATTTCAACATACTCCTAACGATAAAAATAGTTCGGCACGGGTTATGGTATTAACATAATACCAACAAATAATGTATTGTATAAAACACAAAAAGTCATTTCACAAGTACGTATTATTTTCAAACTACAAATCATTCGGAAAGTATTGTTGATAAATCGTAAATATTAAATAACACTAAATTCGCTAATAATTATTTTGTTATAATGCTTGAATAATACAATGTGTCTTGTGTTATTGTGAAGTCGAGTGTGCCCATTCTTGTCCCTATCCGGACGAAGCAAGTCCTGGTACTTACCGTTCATGACGTCCCCGCAGGTGGTCACGGCACGAGTGTACGCGTCGCGCCTTGAGAGGATCGCGGAGCGTGTATCTGCAAAGGACGGTCACCGCATTTCTACGTCTCCTCGCGCGATTTCCGTCCAACCAACGCAACGGAAGCGGGTAAACGCGTGGCAATAAAGGCTTCATGTAATAGTAATTGCTTCATGATAACCTCTGAGTCGATTTACTTGCGGATGCAATATCTCGTTATGAATCATTGCCCGTGTGTGGGAGCTGAGTCACATAATGAAGATTTAATTCATTTTTATTAATGTTTCTAGTTGCGGTGCTTTTATTTCGCGAACGTGTCAGGAGGGTGTAAGAGAGGAAGGAAAAGCTTCTGTATGTCCATAACAATCCCTAAACTATTTCCATGCATGCTTGTGTTGTTTCTTATTATTCACATAAGTTTAATTTTATATGTACTCAAACTTGGAATGGTTGAGTGCAATAGTTCGGAAGTCCCATCTTGAAACCGTTTTTTATGTTTGTTCTTCGAGTAGAGGTAGATTTACAATGACAGTAAAACCAAAGGTAAAAATATAGCCACGCTATTACGTATTCTGAAGGTTGGAATGAAAAGACTATGTTGCAATAAAAATGTTTCGACTAATTGCCAAAACATCTAAAAATTATATCTGACAAAAATAAATTTAAAAAACTGTGTTAAAAAAGTTGATTTAATCAAAATTGAGGTTTTCTTTCAAGTACACTAACTGTAGGATGAATGATATTTTACCATTCCACGGATTTCCGCTTCAAAAACAATGTTTAGTAGAAAAATATTATAAGTAGTTTCTTTGCCGTTTGGGAGTTCTCCATCCTGTAGATGTGAGTGTAAAACTTTACTCTGCGTTTTCTAATTGCTTCCGTAATTGTGTTGGTCCTTTGATAGAGTTAATTATGAGATCTCTTCATCCAAATACCTTTCTTATTGATTGCCCCGTAAATTTTCCTTAGGATCTTTCGTTCCTGTTTTTCTATTTCCCTATTTTTGGAATGACCATTTATTACCATAGTTTCGGCTGCGTAGGTTGCTTCTGGAAGAATTACTGTTTTGTAGTGCCTTAATTTTGCGTCTGTCGAAATGCTCTTTCTGTTCTAGTGGGCCCACGTCAGCTTGTAGGCTTGTTGTAGTGGGCCCGCGTCAGCTTGTGTGTATAAATAATATTGATTACTTTAAGTAAAAAGATAATCTCTGTAATGCATTGTTAATGATGATGTATTTTCTATTACGACCGTATAATTATGATCAAGTTTTGAAGTTTGCTTAAAATTGCTCTTATTATGAGATTATTTCTCTGCGGGATCTGTGCGCGGATAGCTTTTATCCTCTTCTGGTTGGGTTGTACATGAGTATGTAATTTCATCTATATCATGCGTTAATATTTTGTAACATTATTTTCTGGCACGGAACTGTTATTTTCTGTTTTTGCATTAATGTCCATTCCAATTGTTCATCAATGGCGGGATCAGTTCCAAACAATAGTGAGTTAATTTATTCTAAGATGAATGCTGAGGAAGTTCCTGACAATGTTGCAGGTGTTACGCACGATTGACGTCTAGATAAGGTATGAAGTTCCCTTCTTGATCCCTAGGGCTATGAGGTTTTTACGTGGGTTCTTGTGTATGAGCCTTGTGTCGGAAACGACTGAGGGCGGAATATGGACTTTGTTTACCTCCCACTGGTTCTTAATGCTACATGCCAGGTCGGCATATTATTATTATTATTATTA
>NNCF01127341.1:20581-35712 GCA_002313205.1 Laupala kohalensis
CCATCACTTCAAACTGGATTCAATCAGTGAGGATAAGCGTTCGAAACGAGCCATATGGTGGCGAGGAGGTTGACAGAATGTAAAATAGGGATGTAAAAAAGATTGCCACTGATTCTATCTTTAAGGGAATTCCTTCTGACATGCAGCGCTTCTGCTGATTCAATTCCGTGGCAGCCTCTTCGAGTACGTCGAAGCAACAGCTGACGTGAGCTGACAAGTACTTCGCTTTCATGGAATACTGAACAACGATGGAGAAGAAGGGTTTAAGAAAAGTGTTATTCGTAATGGAAGAAGCGTTATAATCAGGGTTTGGATTTTTAGGTGAAAATTTCATACCTTTTTCTATAAAACACTTCACATCAGTGAAAAGAACACGTATTTTTATGCGTAAGAATGGTTTTTTCTCTAATACGTTCAGAAATAATTCTACATGTTACACTTCACACAAAAATCTGAAGTAATTTGTGAGTAGAAACAGTTCTTGCAACAAAAAATAAATTATTTTGTAGTCAAATTTTACAATATTGAAATTTTGGTTACAAATAATTTATTATTTTGGGCGACATAAAACTTCAATTCCTTGGCTTAAAACGTAGTGTGAATGATGTTTTGATATTCTTCATCCAAGATTGTGCAGAAATTTTTTCAAAGGTTAGTTCCACCCCCTAGAGCAAAGTAACTAGAGGTCAAGGGTAAAGTTACTCAGGGTTAGGGGGAAATTAACTTTTTTGTGATTATTCTCAACGCTCAAATAATAAATAACTAAGGGATCGTTTATAAATTACGTCACGCGATCCTTGAGGATTTTACCCCCTCTGCCACCCCCTCCCCGTGTTACACTGCGTCACGTTATTCCAAACGACATGTTTGTATGACGTCACAAAATGACCTACCCCCTCCTAACATAAAAAATGAAAAACAGTAGTTGAACGAGAAAATATAATAATTTATTTTCTAAATATATATTTCCCGTGTAGTTAAAAGGATTGCAAATGTAGGAGTTGCGAGGAGAGAATGGGGCCTAAGGGATTTTGTTTTCATTGTAGGAAAATTTGTCTCAGTTGAGAGAATTTTCAACATTTATGATATACCAAATGTAAACGAACCCCCACGTTTCGCCCGTCAACCCCCTGCCCCATCCTCTCGAGACTGTGACATAGTGTATGAACGGTCCCATATTTGTACTTAATAATTGCTGAAAAATTCAGTTAATGATGTGAAATATGTGTGATGAATAATGAATTACGATCCCTAAACAAATAAAAAGTCTTCACGCGTCTTAACTCTACCATCTAGTTCAGCAATTTTCCGTATTCGATTATTCCTTGTTCTGTGTACACTCTGTGTTTGGAGTTTGATAAACTAAGCGAAAGAAGATAATATTTGATAACTAGAGTTTGTGTACAAAGACGAATCCTTTGTGACTACAATGGTATCGAAATATTGAAGACGAATATTTTAACGGTGCAGTGTCTTGGATGCTTATTCCCAGCGAAAGTCAGAATTGTTTGTAGAATATATAACATATTGAAATTTGTCCTTTTCTCTTCATTATTCATCTGTATTTTGCTTCCATGAAACTTCATTCAACTGAAGTTGATAATTACTCACTTTTCATCTTTTATTATACTAAGTTTTCTGGATATCTATGCTGGGGTCCTCTTGTACTTGGGATGTAAAAACCAAATAGACAGTGACTTCTCACTAATCCGGAAAAGAAAATGTATTTGTGATTGCAACCATGTTTGACGATAACCATACACAGTATTAATCATTATATCCTTTCAATATCCGAAATGTTTTGAACTCGGTCCGGTAAATACTTTATTTTACCAAACATTGTATACGTCTTACAAAACGCAAAGAAAAAATTATGTGAGGAATTATTTTGTCTCTCCGAAAAATGAAAACGTGTGCCTAAATATTCTACCCAACTTAAAAATGTATAAAATCTCTCTCCGCTTTCCAGGAATCCATTGATCTATAGGTATAAAGATCTATTTGTTGATATGCATTCGAGCTGCACATCATGCATTCTTATGACATTGTCGGGAAAGAAATGCATAATGTAATTTAAAAGATGCATGCAAGTGTAATGTGGAGATAGATCAACGAAATAGTCACTAATATGTAGTTTTATGTTATAACTCTTTCTATTACAAAATAAGACTATTTGGAACTTAAGAAAAACCTACTTACTCATTTGTCTGCTTCGTTGGAAACCATTCATGTCGGTCTTTTGCAAACCTTCTGATACCACAAGACACATGTCACTGAATAAGACGTCGTTTTGTGCTACTCCTTATATCCCTCCACTTGCTTCAAGAAGTTATCTCTTCCTTTTCCAAATTAAATAGACGAAATTTCGGGAACGTTTCATAGAATTGATTTAGTCAACATTGTTCAGAATTTGTAACTTCCCTATTGTAAGTCCCTGATTGCTACATCCGTGTCTTCTGAGAAGTAAGTTTGCAATATGTAGTAAAACTTGTAACAATTCTACCTATAACGATGAAATGACCGAGGGTTGTTTGGTTTGCCATGACAGCAATATATTAATTCTTTCTCTGTACTGTCTATAAAGCGTTTGTATTTCAGTCCTTCAAGTCGCTTCAGTTCTTTGCGAATTCAGGATAAGGTCAGAGGGAAAGGAAGAGAATGTAAATAGTGTAGAGAAATAGTAGGGTGCTAAAGGTCGAAATTTGTAGATGCAGCATAAAATACCAAAATTGTGTTATTCAATAGTTACGGTTTATGAACATTATTTTCCGAATAATCTATAGATCGAATTATACGTACTTCTGAAATAACTTTTTTTTTTTGACTTTTATTAAATACAAATTTGTTTGTATTCTTTTGATATTATGACACGTAGTTAACTTTTTATTCTTATTTAAGGAATGTGTTGAAACGTTAAATCCACCTCTGCCTTAGAGCCCTTGATCGAATTTGATGGGATGGTCCCTTGCTTACTTCCGGAGAATTATTACTTTATTGTCCTTCACACGGTCAAACGCAGTTTGTAACTGCTTTTTTGACAATACATTTATTTATTTAAACACAGCGAGTTCCCATTCGTGTTTCTTTCGTAAGTTACATTTTCTCGGAGTAATTTTTGCTGAATTTGAAAATAAATTGTTGGCAAACATTGTTTTCGCAAATTTCCCAGTGAAGTCACGTGAGCACGTCGTCTCAGAAAAAGATTTCACGAAAACAAAAAATCCAGAAACCGACGAAAACAATTTTACGTGATATTTTTATGTTCCACTTGATATCGAATGGCGTATGAACTAGCGAGTGGGGTGTACGTCAGGACGTGGCCATCGTCGCGGGTTGAGTGGCTTGGGAGCGGGACGAGTATATTCCAGCCGCGCCGCTACGGAGGCCGACACGCGACGCTCCCAGGAGACCTGCGCCACCGTCCTAGTGGTCGGTGCATAATGAAACGCTCAGGTTTCGTGTGGGCAACGCCTGCGCGACGACCGACTGTCCCGTTCGTCGGGTTTCCTCTGCGATAACCTCTGTGAGGGGAAATGGCGCATGGGGGAGTGGGAAATGCGATTCGTTTCTCGTGTCAGATCTATACTCCGAGTCATGGAACTTTAACGAAAATAATGCAATATGGCTTCCTAACACTTGCCAACTTCTACGAATTTATGTAATATTCCGAATAAATGTTAATCGTGGTCTCAGAAGCGACTGTAATAAGATACAAGTTTATAACACAACAAAGATACGAGGTAATATTCGTTCCACGTGCTCAATGAAGAAAGAACAGAATAGCGCCACAAGAGCAAGTGAATTGAATAGATTTAAGTTTAAAGTAATTCGAAAGTACTACCAACATAACGCGATGTACATTTGGCATTACCCTTGTGGACGATGGCGAAGTAAAGGCGGTGGCGAAGTAAAATCTAGCCAGTTAGGATGGCGAGAAATATATAAAAAAAATTTCAAGAGTGCAGTTACAAACTGCCTGAGACCACGCTGAGGACAATAAATTAATTTACAACTTGTACTTTATAGTAAACTAATGAACGCAGTGCGTTCCTTTTCATGTTTTTCTTCTTTGGTTGCATTTCCTATGAGCAAAGCTTCTTCACTTTGAGTATATGGAGGGTGGGAAGGGGTGAAAGTCGGTTTTCGTCAATTCTTTCCGCGAAATATTGTACTATTTGCAAACGAAAGTGGTTCATGGGATAGGGCACAGCGCTCAACCGTTCCGGGGTCGAGATCCTGGTCAACAACTATAATAATAATAATAATGATAATGACTACTTACCAAAGACTACTTATCAAGAGTGAGGAAAATATGTCAAACGGACTTAAATAGTAAACATATATTTAAAGCAATCAACACATTTGCAGTGCCTATTTTGACATATTCATTTGGTATCATATCATGGTCAGATACTGATCTGGAAAATATCATGAGAAAAACAAGAGTTGAATTGACAAAATTCAGGAAGCACCACCCGAAGGCAAGTACACTTAGGTTAACAATACCAAGAGCAGAAGGTGGAAGAGGGTTAATCGATATTAAAAATCTACATAACAGGCAGGTCCAGAAGTTGAGAGATTATTTCCACCTTAAGAAACTAGTGTCAACTCTGCACCGAAGTGTAAGTCAAGCAGATCTTAAACTGACGCCTTTAAACCTATCAATTGACCCTTTTCAAAACAATGTGCATAGGCATATCCAAAGCAGAAATGAAAAACATAACCAATGGCGAAGCATGGCTCTTAATGGAAGGCACCCTCATGACCTTGACCAAACATATGTCGACAAAGAAGCGTCGAACGCATGGTTGAGATGTGGGGATCTCTTTCCTGAGACTGAAGGTTTCTTTATAGCCATTCAAGATCAAGTTATTAACACCAAGAATTACCTGAAACACATTATTAAGGACCCTAGTGTGAAAGACGACAGATGCGGGAAATGTAATGATAAAGCAGAAACCATCCAGCATATTATGTCCGCTTGTAGTACCCTGTGTCAATCAGAGTATTTACATCGTCATGATCAAATTGTAGCTATTATCCACCAAGAAATAGCGTTAAATTCAAAACTTCTGAAGTATAAAACGCCTTATTATAAATATGAAGTAACCCCTGTGTTAGATTCCAACAAGGTATCTTTATACTATGACAGGTCAATTATAACTGATAGATCTATCCCTAATAACAGACCTGATATTGTTCTGCGCGATAAGGAATTGAAAATTGCATATCTCATTGACATTGCGGTACCTAATACGCACAACATCCAAAACACAATAGCTGAGAAGAAACGGAAATATGCTGATTTAAGTGATGAAATTCAAAAGATGTGGAAGCTTAGTAAGGTATATGTTGTATCAATTGTGTTGTGGACAACTGGTGTGATCCCTAAAGCCCTACATGAGAGTCTCAAGATCCTCGGTATAAGGAGAGAAGTGTATATTCTTCTCCAGAAGGCAGCTATTTTGAATACGACACGAATAGTGCGTAAATTCTTTAGCCAAGAGTAAATAAGTGTGCTTGATTTGTATCCGTACCTTATTTATACCAGAAGAAGCTGAGATGTATTAATGAAATATAATAATAATAATAATAATAATAATAATAATAATGATAATAATAATATTTTATTACTCTGCTAGTGAGCAATGCTCGGCGGCAGATAGAAAAAGAATACGTACATAAAAAATAATACGAAGTTAAAAAACAAATCATCAATATCTATAAAAATATCTATATAATACACACACAAATGGAATAAAATGCTTAAAAAATTGTTACAAATGGTTACAACGAGAAAGAAATTAGATTTAAGAAATTAATTATCTACATGAGGCTCACATGTGCGTATATTAACATACATACACAAACATTTTCGCTTACAAATAGTTACAGAAACACGCTCATACGTACAAACACGCTCAATATACACACATATGTCATTACTTCTCCTAAACCCTTACCGTAAAAGTAATTGCTATGAATAAATAAAAGAAATTAATTAAAAAAATAAAACCAAAACTGAGTTGCTGAGGGCAATCATGCACACTACACTACACATCACTACACTTCACTAACATAGAAATCTCTTTGATTACGGTGAACCTCACCGCCAGGTAACAGATTAATCATGTTACGTCGAATGAAATTGTCGTCGAACAGATTAATCATGTTACGTCGAATGAAAGATTTCTATGTTTGTGAACCAGAAATGGAAAAGTACTACCCAAATAAAGTACTTCCTAAGGGAGTCGCCTCAGATGAGGAGTTTAGTCTCTATGAAACCACCTCAGAGGTATTTGGGTTTCACAAGTTGAATGAGAATGGTAGACGGGCCCGAGAGGCGAACGGGATGGCGCAGTCGGTAGGCGCGTGAGCGCGCTGAGCTCAAGGTCCCGGGTTCGAACTCCGGTCCCGTCTCCCATTTTCATTCGACGTAACATGATTATACTTCACTACTTTCACTCTGAGCATTTTCTATACCCTTAGATTCCAATCGCCTCACTACACTTCACTGCACTTCACATATGATCCTATTTCAACGAAGCAAGAGGACGGTTGCGCAAATTTTACTCTTTTTGGTAAGTTCGAAAGTGTTGCTGGAGGTAAATTATTCCAGTCTGCAATGGTTCTATTCACAAAGGAGTATTTACCAATATCCGTTTTCTGTTTCCTACATTTTCTTTTACACTTGTGGTCTCCGCAACTAAAATAATTCGGTTTGTGTAGCCTAGCGTTCACTGATTTCCACGCAGGCTCTCCCATGTAGACTTTAAAGAGGGCACAGACACGCGCTAACTTCATTCGACTGGAAAGTGTGCCCCTAAATTAATATTACGTGTGTTGTCCCTAACAAATTTTGCAGCCTTTCTTTGTATCCGATGTAATTCATTGATCTGACCCTCCCTATACGGATTCCAGTAAGCGGCTCCTTACTCTAGTATAGGTGGAACGGATGAAGTGTATGCCAAGCTTTTAGATTTCGAGTTCCCTTTTCTAAGTACGCGTCTTACGAAGTTCAGCGCTCTCCAAACTTTCTGCGTTTTGTATTTGACATGATCCGTCCAATTTAAGTCACGAGAAATTATAACACCTAAGTATTTACAGCATGAAACTTCAGGAATAATCTGATGATTTAATGAATAGTTCAGAGCAGGTTTAATTTTTGATCTTGGAAAACATAAAGATTTATTTTTTAGACGTTTTATTTTCATTTTATTCGTCTCAGCCCATTATTCGTCTGAGGCAACTGGGCTCAAGAAATAGAATACGTTTCTTTTCTTTTTTTTACATTTATTATTTTTATGTTGTTCTTGCAATCTTCATAAGATTACGAAGAAAATAGTACTAAACACTATACAGTTACGCCAAAATTAAGTTTTTCGATGAAGTTTGAAATGAGATTTCGACCAGCAACCTCTTTACCCACTTTTATCGAGTTAATTACAGATCTACAGAAACGTATGTGAAAAGTAAAAGAAAATATATACGCCAAAATTTAATTTATTTCATTTACGATTGATCTTACCCTTTAACTTCATCGTAATTCTATTGGGTTTGGTCTCGTTTTATTCGTAATTATATGTACATCGCAAAAATTAATTAATCAACTTTACTGTGTATGACCACGTGGAGGAGAATAAACTAATTTACTCTTCGCAAGCAAGGAAGGGACCATCCCATCGATTCCGACCATTGACCCTAAGGCTGAGGCGGGTTTAACCTTAGAGTAGTAATAAAATGTTGAATAAAAATAGTACCTTTTCCTATTTCTTTGGTCCAGTGTGTGACTGAGAGCTGAAACTTGGAAAGTCCGAGTGGTGGACTCATTAAGGGTGCCGGAATCGGCTGAGTTCATGGAAGTGTCCTAAGCTGGGAAACACAATTGTCGTTTTCGAAGAGTATAGCCACCGTTTTCGCTGATTGTCTCGGTTTTCGTCGGAGTACCTTGGTGACTCCGTCACTAGTTTTGTGAAAACATTGTTTTCTTTAATGATAAATCCGTGTGGAACAAGGCTTACTGTTGAGTATAAGTTATTTCATAGCGAATATTAATTATGAAGTTTTATTTTCTTCTTAAGTTGGTAAACATGTAAAACCTTATGAACTTGTTTGTCCGGAACAAACAAGTTCATACTGACTCCGGCCGCGGAAACTTACGTTTATATGTAAAACTTATTCTTTTGTCTCACCTCTTGTGACGTACTAAGGTATGTTCAAGAGAGTCAGTGATCAATATCTTTCTGTACTGTTATGCATGTTTAAAAAAAGTTGATGTAGATCAATATTATTTGTTTCTTGCGTTAAATAATAAGTTTCGGGTTTAGGGAATCAGAAAACACATCAAGTTATAGCCCTCAGATAAGATGATACGCGTCATGGCCATGTAATTAAAGTTCGTTCTAGGAACAGAGATCCAATTCGCGAATGCCATAAAACGAGTAAAAAAAGATTCAGACATTTATATAGTTTCCTCTATCTCCTCGTCCCTGCACACATCCTCTGACTTATGGACTTCGTAAATCGCGATCAGTGGTTTTTACATCGTAACTTATGCATATTACAAACAACAAAACATTATAGAACCCTTTGACAGCTTCCATTGTAGAATGTATTTTGCGGGGTAAACATGACCCCCTCAGATGAAACTTTAATGTGGTCATGAAGCGTAAAAAATGCACCTTATGCAAGGTGATCTTCCAAGATTATCTTGCTACTTTACACACCATAAACAAGTAACACAATAAATATTACTTGCGATTTATTTACCTTCTCTGACCAGCCTAGCCTGCCGACAATATCCTTATGTAGGATATCAATTTCCTGTTCAATGAACCAGAGTAGAACCCCTCTTAACTGACCTCGGATCAACTGACCCATCCCGTAGAGCACTTTCATTTTTCGCTCTTACAAATAGCTGGCAGGTAGTGACGGAAACATTCGTCGTTTGACGGGTCTTTGCTAGAAAGTTCCTGAAAAGTAAAAGGAGTGTACGTGACGATAGATGTGCAATGTGCAGAATGGGGGTGGAGGAGAGAGTTCCCCTCTTTCCTCCGTGTCTATTCTTCAATGAATCAATATGCTCATATTCAATATTTTTCTGTGAATGAATTCTTACGTGTTGCAAAGAAAAAAGTTGCAAATACGTCTCATTTGCTTGCTTATTCATGATAACCCGATGAAATTGTACGATTTTCTTGAACCGAGAATCGATTTATCGCGGATACCTCGGATTAATCAGCCACACGGGTATCCGGCTATCGGATTTTCATTATAGATCCCTGACTTAACAGCTGTGGAGAGTACAACAAAAATTGCGAAAAAACACAGTTACCACCATTGGATTTCTAATTTTTTGCTGTGCATATACTCAAGTCAAGAATTTCTTTTTGCAAATGAATATTAATTTTTTACAACCCGAAATGTTTCAAAAAGCGTGATATTTTTTACGGTTTCCGCCGATACGTCGTCTTTACTACTTCTTATAAAATAAACTAAGAGTGACAACAGTAATACTTATTCAGCGATTGATCACTGTTGTATTTGTGACTACATTTATTAATTTCAAGCATCTACATACAAAATGTAATGAAAATATTCATTTGCAAAAAGAAAGTTTTCACTTGTCTACATGCACAACAAAATGATACATCCAATGGTGGTAACTGTGTTTTTCTGCAATTTTTTGCACCTTCCACAGCTACTAGAAGTCAGGGTTCTATAATGAAAAATCCGATAGTAGGTCCCGACGAGAACGGTTAAGAGGGGTACTACTGTATTGCGTGTTCGAGTCCTTTGCTATTTGACTGACCAATTGACATTAACATATTCAATTATCTTTTAATGGTAAACCTCGACATCCATTGCATTTTCAACATCAGACCAACGCGTTAAAGATTAACGAAGTTAACTTTTTGAGTAATGGAGGAACGGTTCAGGAATTTAAATTTAAGATTAACTTTACCCGCGTCTGACTATTTTTATCCCTGTAATAAGACACATTTTTAACAGTTATTACTATACATACATTTTCAAAAGAACGGATTATTAATCTGAAATCTTATAATTTGAATTAGCGAGTCACACGTCTCATTGCATACATGTGAAATGCACCTCTGTAATTGTAACAAATCCATTCCTGATGTTGATATCTCTCGTTCATTTTTTAAAAAAAGATTAAAACTGTCTGTAAAGACGGCACTCGGATAATCCTATGCATTATCTCGTTGACTGGAAATGTATAATTTTCGCACTACTCATCCAGAATTCCCCACCCACTTATCGCAATTCTACTTGAGCAGTCCAATCCATTTATAACAAAGTAAAATGATGCGTTCTTTTACTCGGCGTACTATTTTAATTTCGGAGAGGCGTGTTGATATTCGCGGCTCCTTTTTTTGCATTACTATATCCGACTGTACGTGACGCCACTCCTATGAGAGGTGGAGTTCTGATGCAAACGCTCCCTCACTTTAGAGAAATCTGATCCCTGCGGGACACCAACATTTGCAGTCATTTCTCAATTTGTATTTTGATATGAGGACAAGGGAATTTTATGATGCTGTTAATGCACTTCTCTATCAAAATGAAATAACTAATTTGATGTGATGTTTTCGTCCCTCCAGGTCTGTCTGTTGTTCGCAAATCTGAAGGATGAAATGTAATGAAATTGTACTTTGAGTTACTCCTCATATTTCAAGGAAACAGATTTAAATCTCATGAACTAGCGAAGTTTATATTCTATTGTTCATGATTTGATTGACGAGAATACACGTCTTGAATAACACGTTATAAGTAATTAAATGATTGTTCACAAATGACTGGACATAGAATGCGTAAGAAAAGAAATGAAATGTAAATGAATATTTGGGCGAACAGGTTTCATCAACAATAACATTTAAAAAATTAAATTTATACCTCTAACTTTACTTACCTTTAATGGCGCATGTATTTAGACCATGATTCAATAACTAATTGCTTTTCCATTCATGAAGTTTGAAAACTAATTGAATGAAGATTTGGGTAAAACTAGGGTCGTGCTTTTAAGGAACTATGATGTTAAAAAGTATTTCCTCCTCTTGATACTGGTTAAGAACTCTTACGAAAGAAGAAAGCAAGGTGTTTCTTGTGCATATACCATTTTGTTGATGAACTTTTTTATTTTAACTTTGCTTTTTGATAAGTACAAAATCATATTAAAAACCCTTCACCGCTTGGCGATCATAGATTTATTTTCTTGTATTGACAATATTCTCGTCTTCTATAATAGAATGAATTACTATAATATTGTTTTGTTCTATATTGGAACAATATACAGAGTAATCCATAAATCTTGGGGAGAGGGCGAGGCAGTTCTACATATGTATACAAAGAAACACTCCACATACATTAGATAGATAGATAGATAGATAGATAGATAATATCTTTATTTTTCCATAAGTTTACAAAGACTTTGAACAGCACATACACTTTACACATTTAAACTAATTAAATTAATATTAGATTCACAACAAGGTTTACCTAAATCACTCTGAGGTATCCTTTTATATTTACTATTTAGATTTTTCATTAACTAATGTTTTTATAATAATTAATAATTACCTGTGTTTACTACTTTGGCACAATAACCATGTATATTCTTATTATTCTCACTATACTAGTGAGAAAATATTCTTAAAAAAATGAATTATTTTGAAAAGTTGTGTTAGTGGAGGCGGTCTGAACGTATTAATCTACGTGACTGAATCGTAGAAGCAAAATTATTTATGGCTTGAAGAACTTTGTCTTCAAGTACATAACCTAAAAGTGAAAAAACAATGAAATCAGAGGTCTTAAATATGGACTTCGTTTGTTAGGTTTTCTGTGTATTCTCCTTCTACGAGAAATCTGAAACAAATCTACTTACGTACACATTAGCATGTAATACTGAAAACTGTGTGTACTTTTGTATGCTTTTTCGTGGTATTTTTTTAAATAACACCAAAGTAGAGAAATATGGGGACTAACAAATGGATTGAGGATATTGTACAAGAATCCCGGACTACGTAAGCTAAACAAATCCACACCCGTTGTCAAGTGTTTTGATACCCACTGTAAGGTAAAATATAAACATTCTCAGTACCAATTTTTGTTTGAATTGTTTGTGTATGTGTTTAATAATGAGAACAAATATTTTGAAAATCTTTCATTCGTGAATTGTTTTATAGTTTTGAATGTCCAGTAATGATTGTATTAATTTACTTTTCGAATCCTGGGCAAGCCGGGATACTTCACACCGTGTGATCAATCTTTTTGATAATTCCTTAAGCTTCGTGCTTGACAGGGCTTTAGAGGATTCAGGAAACACTAAGGAAAACCATATACACGTCAAAACCATACTTTCGAAGGATACTTGGAGGTCATTAAAATAGAATGATCGAAATTGTGAATCCGTTTATCCTTCATAACAATTAAATCGATGTATTGATATATCACGTTGCATTATAAAATATAATTTTGTATAATACTCCATTCTGATTCAATTTTTAAAAAAATAACGTCTTAAAATTTGTACAGTTTATACAAATTAATTATAAAACTGATTAAAACGTTTTGGAAAAGTAAAATAGAAGATCTGCTTTGGTGCGGGAAAATTATACTAGTAGGTTTGTTTCTTTCTCATCAATATTTACGGAATTAAATTTTAACGTGTCTTCTCCAAAATATTCGTGTTGCACGATAAATAGAAGTGATGAACTTGGGTTTAAAAATGAATGCCTTGAAATAGAAGTTTCATTTTTGAACACATATGGGTTATATACAACAAGTTACAACTATAGAGTCAGTCAGTCAATCAAGTGAACCCTTCGATCATGGTGATAGATACATAATGAGACAAATCAATAAATGGATACATATATTTTCACGCTTATGTATCAATTTCAAATATTTATTTAACTCGCAGTTGTACCGATTTGCAGCATTTTATAACAGAGTCAAGTTAAAAACGGTGTGCACTACTTCCTCATTAAATAATCACAAAAATTATTATTATTATTTGTCAGAAAAGCAGTTGCAAACTGCGTATGACCATGCGGGGGATAACAAACTAACTTACTCTACGGAAACAAGCAAGGGACCATCCCATCAATTCCGATCAAGGGCGCAAGGTCAGAGACGAATTTAATATTTATAAAGTAAATTATTTAATAAATATGTACTGTTATCCATTTATTATTCCAGAATGTTTTAGATACGTAGATAGGGCACTTCTAACTTTCTCATTTAAAAAAAATATCATTTGAATTTAATAAAATATTATTAATACATTTTAAGTGAGAATAAATTAATCACAAATTTGTTTTTATGGACTTCAAACAAAACTAAACAAAATAGTTTTGTGTCCAACCATAGTTGAAAATTGTATGCTGAGATTATATTACACGTGTATTCTCATTTTATTTAACTTTCTCCAATATTATCTGACTCTAAATTTTTTCTGCGTCACATTTTGTGGCCGTACGTAATTTTCACCGCAGCTACGTAATTGCTTCACTCTCAGGATGCTAGAAGAAAACAGCGCTTCCAAGAACTAAATTGCTTCTTCTCTCGTAGAATATTAGACGAAAAAAGGTTTCTCTGTCGAGGCCGAGTTGTTGCTTTGCGACAAGTTTTGAAGTGGAAAGAAGAAATGAACGTGGAAAAGAACATATTTGAAAGTTTTCTCGTGTGTTGCAAAGCATTCATTGCAACTTGGGTCTCGTACGACGCCATAACGAGCTTCAACCTCATTAGCATCACCAGATGGAAGTTCTTGGCACAAAAAAAAACCACCCCGGGGAATTGGCAANATACTGTCGTTTTTGTTTCTTGTTACTTGAAAGCGCGGTGGGGTGGGGGTGGGGGGGAATCCCCACTGATTTATATGGCTCTGAGTCCGAATCCCGGATAGGATTTTGGGATTATTCTCGTATTGACCCTGTGAATGAGGTTCCATCTATAAATTAAGTTAATTATTACAAACGTGGCATATTCGAAATGATATTTATAAAAAAAACATACACGGGAGTTTGGATTTACGTACTGACACAGTAAAACTACCGAGTATTTCCAACACAGTATTGTAACATGTTTGTGTGATTTCTGCTTGTTATGTTTCCTGTTATAATTTGTTACACCTGTCGTAGGGTCGAAACGTTGAGTTCTAAAAAAAGGCAGAAAATAAAAAAGATATCCGTTTGTCGAAAGGTCGTAAGTCTAAAATTATTTATCTTCAGTTACGTAAAATTTCTTTATTTATCACCCGTACTCCTACTTAACGCACTTGTAACGATACCTATTACAACCAACCCCAATAATTACGTAACTTTGAATATACCTACCACCTTCCCGATAAGAAAATTTATTTTTGATTTTCGGAAAATGTTGGGACAAATTTTGATACCCTGATACAATGAGGAATTGTTTATCCCGCGTAGCTCTGTTATGTCACTGGGAGGTTGAATACATAGATAAGTGACAAACATTAAGTTTCAAAAGTACCTTTTTAATTTTTTTAAAATTTAAGGTGTAAGTCTTTAACTATTTATTTAATTTGATTATATAATGGAAATTAGTTGTGGTAGTACACTATTAAGCTTAGCGTTATGTCACTCCAAGGCTACATCTCCCACCGTAACGCGGAGTAACGATATCACATTCCTTCCATCCACCGTAGTATGCCTTACGTACTTTACAAACGGACCCATGCATCCAAGAAACCACCACTTTTTATCCTTCATTCACCCTCTTATTACAACGAAAACCTTATTGGTTTACTCTAGTTGTAAGTCGGGACGTGACAAAAGAAAGAGGAAAGGAGTATTTGAAGTCAGAATATTCATTCAAGATTTAATACTCCCATTTTACCCTTCGGACATATTTCGCGGATATAAGAATCAGATAAATATATTTCTCATGGACACACACCGAAATATATAAAGCCTGAGCATTGGTGTACAACAGTGTTTCTTCTAAATTTCACAATCAAAAAATACCACTCTTTGAGTTGTGAATTACTTTGCAGGTTCATTTGAGGAACTTAGACCACTTTAGTTCTTTCGAAAATGTGAATATTATTATATACTATATATATATATATATATATATATATA
>NNCF01127341.1:42638-69659 GCA_002313205.1 Laupala kohalensis
GGGGGGGGGGGTAGACAATAAACAAGACACGAAGTATACGACATGGCGTGCCGCTTGTCTTGTAATTCCCCTTGGGTGAATTATTATTGGGACCCGAGCCCGCTGTGTTTCGTGACGAACAAAGATGGTTCCCTCAACGTCAGCAAAACATAGCAGCAGCAATATTTCATCTTCAACTGAGCGCTAGAGAAGAAGAAAAAACACGCAATTGTACCGAAACAGTTGAAGGAGAGCATGTGACGCATGGCGACAGTTCTTAGTCACGATATGAGTACAGCGCTTCAACCAAGTTACGATGGATGCCGCTCAGACAATAAGCGAGTCGGAAAACGCGGGAGGGTGTGATGGAGAGGGGTGACAAAAGACGACTCGACGAAGGGGAAGAGAGGGGGAGCGACGGTGGCGGTGCCAGTGAGTCTCCGGAGGACTGCGGGATACCGTGGCGCGGGGAGGCGGGTGCTGCGTTTTAATGGAGATGCCGTGTCGTTACTAATGACCGCCACAGGAGGTGGTTGCAAGGGGGGGGGAGTGGGGGGAGGTTCTGCACCCTTCACCCTCTTATCCTCCTACACCATCCTTCTATGCTATTCTCACTTTCACTTCTTCTTTACGACTTTCTCATTTTTTTCGGACTGGGAATAAATTACTTTAAATTTCCATTTAAACTTAACAATGGAAGTATTATATTAAGACCTAGCTGATTACCCGGAGTTGCCCGAGATTTTTCTTAGACTAATCTTCTTTTACTCCGGAAAAAATAAAATCTATCGATATTGTATAATCAAAATACTCTTACAAACTGAATTTTAAAAACATATGTACATTATCCTAATTTTACAAATTCATAATAATACAAATTTAATGCAACACAGTACACCGTTTTGAGGGAACGGCGCCAGTCGAATTTTCGCTTCAGACATAACGCGACTGCACTATTTCATTAAAACTCTTGTAAAATCGACGAAATCATACGATTTAAAGACGTTTTTTTAATCTTTGTTCAGTGCACAAAACAAATAATCCGCTAAATTTGTTGATGGTTTTCTCCTTCTTAAATTACTCTCTTAAACATAAGTATTTTAGCACTTGTTTTTTAAAAACGTTTTATCGATAATTTAGGCTAATTTTTATAGATCGGCATAACCTGTCGCGGACGTTCTTGTAGAACTCTTTGAGGCAAACAATATTGCTCTTCATAGTTGTCAACTATCTGTAACCGTTTAGGTAGGATAAGCGGATACAACTCTTATTTCTCCTGATTTTACCGACATTTATTGCCATGAACCACTTCTTTATTTCCCCACATTAAAAAAATCGAAGTTAGCCTTTATTCATCCTTGCGAAAGTGAATCATGATCCATTCAGAGGCTTAGTCGTGATCAGGAAGCAAGCAGACAGTCACTCTTGCGTGTTGCGCATTTACATATTATTGTGAATGGATTTTAGAAAATCATCGTTTCTTTAGATTTTTGCTAATAAAACCCAAGAAAATTATTTCATAACATGGTGATGATATCAGATGAAACGTATGAATTGAATTTTGTTTCCTCACTTATGAAAGAAAACATGTATGTATCAAAACGAAAATCCTGGATTATATTTCTTATAGCCTGGAAATGTTTCATTTCTGAAGAATCCATAGCAATTATTTACGTAAAATGTTGATTTTCTATTAACTCAAAAACCTTTTACTGCTTTTAAAATCCTTTTAAGTGTTTTGTGAATAAAGCTCACTTAACGGAAGGTCAAATTAATATCTCACGCTAATTGTTCGTGTAATGTCATGACCGAGCTCGCGGGTCGCGTGACTGGCTGCTTAAACGGTTCTCAACTCTTGCACGTCGTGAGTCATGCTGCGTCCGAAACCGTGTATAGTACTGGGGGCGGACTTGGGGTGGACTGGGGGCGGACTGGGGTGAAAATCGACCCCAAAATTTTTTCACTAAAACTGACCCCATAACAGCGATCTCTTCTTTAGAGAATAGTATGGATGGAAAAAAATTGGTAGTAGGTTTAATTAAAGAAGAAAATGATTAAAATGATTGTAACTATAAATAATTAATAATAAATTATTGGTTTGATAGATGTATTGAATTAGAAAATAATTAAACAATCAAGATCCTTGTGGCGCTATAATTTTTCAATTTGTTGTCTTTTTCCTTCTGCGATATCGATAATTTGGTAAAAATCTAAATTTTCTAAAATTTTAAAATCTAGATTTCCTTCCGAAAAGTTGTTGTTGGTCTCATAAATTTTTGTTGTTGTGTCGTTGATTATTTTATATTTAATGTATTCTTCCGATAGGATCCTATGAAATTGCCAGATGGCCATTCATACATACCGACAGCCTGATTAGTACTATTTCCAAACTTTTCCTGACAATGGACAACTTCTTTAATGTAGATATATTCGAAAGAAATTTTCATTAATTTATAATTTTACATTAATTTATAATTTCTTAATAAAAATAATTTATTTGCACAGTAAAAATCAATATATTTTTCTCAAACTGAGATTTTTATTCCAAAAACATAGGTACTTTGTTACACAAAATCATCTCATAATATTTCTTCTTTCTTACACGAATGTGGTGACTCGTCTTGTTAAGTTTTTTTAGCGTCCAAAATTTTGTATAATTTGTGCATTGATTGTGAGAATTTCCTACTAGATATTGCGTAAGGTCACAGAAGATTCTATTGTTCCTACTGACACCTGGCCTTTACTAAACATTCTAACCGATCGAGATAAGTTCGTATTTCATTATTTTATGAATGAAAATAAACAAAAATAATTTATTGCCAATGAAATTGCATTCGTGTCTTTAATTTCTCTTTCTTCGCTGATAAATATTTAACGACGAGCAATTATATTTACAACTTTGCCACATTTTCCTTTATGACATTAGGTCTAATATACCTTACTATGACGTTCTGCTTATAAAGCAGTGCTCCGCATCCAAGTTCAAATAAAGTGCAATTTCTTTCAATACGAAAGATCTGACGCATTCTTTCGTTATTTGAATGTGAGTTGATTTAATGGAACAAGTTGAAAATTAATACTGACTTGTACATTACTACATTATTCATATACGAAATTTATATTTTACAACATTACACATTATACGTATTTCTATCTTGAATTTTTCCATTTTACACGTATAAATACACACAGGTCAGGAACAGACGATTTAATGGCTTACATAATTTCAGACCTACAAGATGATGGTACTATTATTTGAATATTCTTTTGTCTTGAAATAATTCGTGTAAAAAAAGTTCTTGAACGAATTTTAAAAGTGATTACATTAATTGTATAGATGAACTAAAGAACATCACGTGCTTTTGCATTTGAGAAAAAAGTATTAATGTTAATTTAATTTTAATAACTAATACATTCTAAATAAAATTGAGTGTATTCTTTAAAACGGAACAGCGTGCGCGTCTGCCACTAGTGCTCNATGTATTCTTTAAAACGGAACAGCGTGCGCGTCTGCCACTAGTGCTCCACCCAAATGGTAAACAGGAGCGACGTGGCATTTGCGCATGTCATTCTGCCTGCCGTTTCTAGGTCAACTTTGCTATTTTCAACTTTCCCCTTTGACATGGTTATGAAGACAAATAAAACCTGTCAAGACCCGCATTCCTTATTATTATTTTGTGGAAATACTTCTGTAATGGAATAAAGATTACATAACACATAGAAATAAAGCTTTTGGTGTAAAATTATTCCTCATACGAAGTACGAAATGTTAATGAAATTGTCTCATCCGTCCATTGAGAATCGCTGCACATAGACAGATGGACGAACAGACAGACAGAATACTAAAATATCACTGTTTCGGTAACAGGGACACCCAAAATGGATATTTTCATCGATCTTACGATGGAAAATTTTCACCAATACAAGACTTGGTATGTGAAAAAATAAAATTAACTTGCATGGTTCATTCAATGGATGAGTGTCACTCCACGTCACCAAGTAGGGAAGATATATAAGTGAAAGAATGCACTATTGTTATCTTTTTGAACTTATAAAATTGTACATATCATTGTGTAACTGATAATTATCATTAGTTTCAACAGGAGTATGCGATTGAACATCACTTAAAACCTTCACGTACTTTTGCACCATGTAAATTTGACATTTGTTTGAGGAGGAATCTCGATAATTGTAGAAACCGTGACTCGCTAAGCAAATGTTTTTTACTTTCCTCCAAGTGGTAGACTTTCCAAACTCACGTGTCTGTCGACGTCGTTAACATCCTTTTCCCACGGACTCATCGCATCGCCTCCTCGGTTCTCGTCACTCTAAAAGGCGTCTTGACGATGTGACGTAACTAAATGATGCTCCGTTTGGTCAACATGATTATCCTCGAACACCTGCTAGAAACGGTGGCTTCGCTCTTTGCCAACGAAATTGTTTCCATATACGAGTGCTCTTCTATTTTGATTCGATTCTCACATTTCTCACGCTCGGTTCACACTTGTTTTCTTTCAAGAACTGCGCGCAAGAAAATGAGGTTATGTTCTACAGAGTTGAAACAATAAGACGTCTAAAAGGATGAATCAGGTTAACGCTTAAATTTTTTTATATTACTCGCAGAAAATGAAACCAAATATATGAAAAATTAAAATTATGAGCAAACTATTTATACTCCTACATTTATTAAGAATAGTGTTATAGAAAAAACATGGCAGCTGTTACTGAGAAACCCCCCCTCAAATTTGGGTATAAGTTGAAGCTTTATTTCTTGCACCAAATAAAAACAAATAAACTCTCTGTTGACGTTTCTCTCAATTACTGCCGTGACTTCGGTAACTTTAACATGTAGCGTTTTTTTTTTCATTTACCCAGTATGTGTTTCTTTATGTTTCTTTCTGCTTCAGTATGCTAGTTTAGAAATTGATTAAAAATCTCAAATTGAAAGAACAAACAATTGTTCGCCCTTAATGAAAGAATTATGATATAAAAATTATAAAGAAAACCGGCAGACCTAGGAAATGGCTGAACCGATATTTAGTGATTAAATTGAACTGATGCGGTGAAAATCACTTTTATTTCAGTACATTGCATTTTTCTTCTAGAACCTCACGTAATTTATGCCGAATATTCAACCTATTTCTAAATTATATAACCTGTTTATTGCACTAATATTTGTACATCACTGCCGTTTTCTTAAATAAATGTTTCAAATGCATTCATACAAAATAAAATTTTCCCACATCAAGTTTTTGTTGAATTTTATTTAAAATGAATGGTGTTTATTGTAAGGTTGGATCTTCTGTGTATTTTATGTGGAGCCCACTTGACAAATCTTCATTGGAAAAAATCACTTTGGAAAACGATACACCATTATTCCGTCACCTGTCAAGACTTCAATTAATCTTGAAGCTATTTCCTTCGGTGTGTATGAAGCAATTTGATTAGTCATGTGTAGCACATTTATCCTACTACAACCATTATGAAGTTCTCACAATAGTTTCATCATTTGTTATGTAAGTAAATTTCCGACAGTATCACTCTTACTGACGTTCACTGGTCTTACGCATTGAACGGATTTATTGATACATATTGTTCTACCAAGAATTTCTTCACAATTCCATGTTCCATCTTGTTTGACTGTATTTAGTGTCAGTTTTATTGGCTATTAAAGGAGTTCCCGCGATATGATTTGAATCTCGAGCATAAATAACCATTTTGAATCCCCAGTAATATCTGTTGAAAATTTTAATCTGTCAAAACAATTGTGAACCAAATCACACACGAAGAAACAAACATAGTACTTGAACTTGTCAAATAAATAAATATAAATAAATTTATCGTCAAAAAGCAGTACAAACTACGTATGACTACGTGGAGGACAATAAACTAATTTATTCTCCGGAAGCAAGCAAGGGACCATCCCATCAATTCTGAACAAGGGCCCTAAGGCAGAGGCTGATTAAAAAAATTTCAGCAAAAGTTCCTGGATAAGATAAAAAGTTAGCTACGTGTTATAATACTAATATAATATCAATATGCTTGTAATTTAACACAAAAAATTTATATTACATGTACGGATTTTTATTAAACTATAGATTATTCTGAGTATAGTGTTTACAAATCATAAGAATTGAAATAACACCAAGTTCACGATTTCTTGTTTTAATAAACCCACCCCTAGACAAAAGCCTAGAGAACCTAATAATAAATCATAATAAGTGCTTATTAGTGTGCTTAAAGTCATTCAACTTGACAAATATAATGCAATTTGGCTGCCTGACATGAATTACCAACTTCAAGGAATTTAAGTAATATCCGATTATTAATAGTCACAAATGCGATTTTGCTGTAACAATAAACACATTAATAACACAACAAACAAAGGCACAAGGTAAAATTCGTTCCAAGCACTCGATGCAGAAAAGACAGAACATTGAATTGTTCGTTAATGTTGGTGATAGATTTAAGGGGAGACAGTAGGCAAATGAATTGAAATTATTTGCGGTTTTATTTATTATGTTCAATTTCAATTACTGTTATAATTTTATTATTTAAATTCTAATTATTTTGTAGTTTATTTATTATTGTAATTTTAATTATTACTGTAATTTGTCTTTTTCCTTTTGTATGTGCATCTTGTGTACATGATTTGGTGGCAGACCTGATGTTCTGAGCCAAACCCAATAAATATTCTATATTCTATTCTATTGAAAATAAAAATCGATTTTTAGAATTTGAATAGCCCGCTCTTTTTGCGTAAACTTTTCTTTGTTTCCTTTGAATCTGATAATTAATTCACGAGCGATATATTTTTCCTGAAAGCCTACACATGCAAGACATTTAAATGCCACGCCCCGTTTTTTACATTTTTTTCAAAATTGAACATCTATCATTTTTTTGGGTTTGAACGAAAGAAACCAGAAAAAAAGAAAAGATTACTGAAAGGAAGGAACGTAGAACAGTATGATTCAATATGGTTCTGGAAAATATTAATGTAAGTTTTCAGTGGGAATTTCTTCAATAATGTACATGTGTTTACTTTAAATTAATATTTCTGAAAACTACATTTTTTCAGTTTCATGTACAATTATCTGAAAACCTGAAATAGATAAAACATTAAGATTTATACTATAAATATGCAAGATGGCAATGCATATTCCCTAGTATATTTTAAGAAATCGATTAGGTAGAAAATTATATATAAATTATAATGTGTTAAAATAAAAATTATTAATGTCTATANGATTAGGTAGAAAATTATATATAAATTATAATGTGTTAAAATAAAAATTATTAATGTCTATAACAAATTCTTTTACCCAGTTTCTATAAACCTAATGTAGTTTAATTTACTTGGGATTATTGTTAAATATTTTATTTACGTACAAGAAAAAAAACTGGCTTTAGTAGTTTTTCCAAAAATGTGTTCCTTAAGAAGTCAAAAATTACCATTAGCGGCATATGGGAAATGGTTGCCTATTATCTCTCCTTAAGTTTCAAGAAATCCGAAAATCATGGCAACATTACGCGAGGTTCATTACTCTTACGGACTATGGCGAAGTAAAAGCGTTGGCTACACTGTGTACAAGCCCAGCACCAACATCAAGCTAGTTAGACCGACAGTAAATAAATAATTATTAATAATAATTAGTAATAACAATTATTCATTAGTCTAGTTACAAATTGCCGATGACCACATTGAGAACAGTAAAACTGATTTTCTTTACAATACTACTTATCCCATCCTCGTCCGGGGGATTCTCCGATTCTTCTTCTGGTAGAGGCGGATTTTATATGCAAACACTCTAGACTCTTGCATAGGGGCGACGGTTCGTTGTAATATTCGTATTACGTAGTATTTAGTTATATTAATATTTACGATTTATAAACAATATGTTCTGAATACTCTATAGTTTGATAATAATACTTACTTTGAACTATCGTTTTTGAGTTCTTTAATTGAAATTTGTCAGTACTCTTTTGATATAACACTTTTTATTCTTATCTAAGGAGTGTATTGAAATGTTAAATCCGCTTTAAATGTTAAAGTGAATTATTTTATTATCTTCCACGTGGTCATACGCAGTTTGCAACTGCTTTTTTGACTCTAAATGTTTTTTATCCAATTCCAACTCGCTATTTTACTCGTCCCAAACAACTTTCGTTTACTGTCTTCCATTGAAATCACTCGAACCAGTCTTGCGAGACTTGTCTTGCTTGTTCCATTACACATTGTTTTTAACGTCTTAATTTGGTAGAGATGCTCTTGCTATCGAAGCACTGATCTAGGAAATCGTGTTACTCAAGAGTATAGCGACGCACGCCGTTTGCAGAATCGTCACTTCGTTGCACAATGAAACCGCGACCGGCCTTGACGGTCAAAGACGTGTGAGTGGCTGCTATGATTCCATTCATTTAAAATTACCTTCAGGTGGGACCAGGATTCAGATTTAGTCAAGTCACGGAGACGTATAATTGATTTCTTTATTATTATTCTAATTGTTTTAAACCAACAATATTAATAATTACGAATAAACATGATTTAATTTGTATTAACGCTTTC
Organism: Laupala kohalensis; assembly: GCA_002313205.1. Classification (NCBI taxonomy): domain Eukaryota; kingdom Metazoa; phylum Arthropoda; class Insecta; order Orthoptera; family Trigonidiidae; genus Laupala; species Laupala kohalensis. The sequence goes on from NNCF01127341.1 coordinate 51,184, forward strand.
GTTATTTATGCATGTCACCTGAGAAAAATTTAAATAGTTTTTTGAAATGTCAGGTGACTCATGGATAAAAGTGATGTAAAAAATTGTATGGAAAATTTTCTTCAAATTAAAGTAAACTTCCATCACTTACGTAATTTAAGTTAGTCCGTTTTTGAAAATAAATGTTTCCTCCATAAAATGCAGTGCATTATCCCATCAATTATGATTGCAATTATTTAATTTAAATGACTGGTGTGGTATATTTTTCAAGTTGAAATCACTATAAGTACACGTTATTATATTTACTTACGCCCATTTCAGATATTTTAGTAATTTCATTCTACCTACGATTCATTTTTATCACGTTTGTTTCCCTGCATGTTTGGAGTGACAACGATCCTATTTCGTCATTTCACGTGAATCCTTTCGATTTTAAGACAGTGAGTAGGTTGTAATAAGAACCCGACTCCCTCTGGAGAAAATAGCAAGAATTAGCATTGATGTCGGGTATTGTATGCGTGTGGGACTTTACTATCAATAGGGAAGAAATCTATTTTTTATTTCTAGAAACTTAACCATATCATCGTTTACTATTGATTCGCCTCTTCACGTTTCTGACTATGAAAAACAGAACTATTCATCTACCTCACAAATTAAGTCCTTTATAAATCTTTTTTGTTCTTCTCTCGTACACGGTATAGTACTATTTTCGAAAGATTTAATTGTTAACTTGTGTGTAATTTACNCCGTGTAATTTACTATAAAAAAAATTTGTGTATAAGTTGCAGATAAATCTAGATATTATTTATGACGTATCTTTGTTTAAATCCTTCTGCCAAGATATTTACAAGAATCATAANGTGTGTAATTTACTATAAAAAAAATTGTGTATAAGTTGCAGATAAATCTAGATATTATTTATGACGTATCTTTGTTTAAATCCTTCTGCCAAGATATTTACAAGAATCATAAGGCTTTAACTAGAATATTTAATTGTGTTTTATGTAATTTATTTAACGAAGTATATAAACTTAACACGGAATCATATTAAATATTTCATCAAAATACGGTTCACATGTTTAGTCAGAAAATTCTTAAAAAAACTTGCAATCATTTGTTGGGAAGGTATAATAAAGCTGCTAAAATCAATAATAAACATACGTTTTTTCGTTTTTACTATTATTGGTATTATTACTATTACTTATATTATTTTCTAACTATTTATGCCTCCATTGTGCTGCTTTATTAAATTAAAAACGTACCAACAATATCTTGTAAATTCATATTTCGTGTAATATCATATTCTACGACAAAGGCAGGTAGAGTGTCCATTTCTTCTTCTTCAATGAAATTTTTCAAATAATTGTTTTTACGCTTTGTATTAGGAAATAAAAGTTTACTCAGTTTGTCCAAGTCATTTTCAAAATTAATGTAAGAACGATATCAATTATATTACGACGTACATCCAAATTTGAAAATATTTTCTGGAATTCTGTGCCATAAACGTACTCGTGAAGTCGATTGGATTAAATGTCAGATTTTACAACAGCGCGTCTTCTAGACGACGAAAGTCACCCGAAAAATCGATGAAACGGGCGCAGTTCAGCAGAGAACTCCACCAAGAGAGGTTTCGTACAAGTTAACTCGTCAGGATCCAACTTAACACCGAAATAATCACATCTATATTATGGAGTAAGGTGTTCTAGAACTGCGGTACAATCATACGGTTTACTCATTGATTTATAATTTAATAGTTCTCCATCAATTTCACATTCTCAAATATATATTCGTTCGTTTCTTTTCTTTGCCACATGCGCACATGTCTATTTGCTAAATGTCAGACCTATACATGTAACTTCTGAAATTACCATGCTCGATAATATTCTACTCTTTAATTATTATTATTATTTTTTTTGGTTGGTGCTTTAGGGCTCGTCAACATCGAGGTCATTAGAGCCCATCTTTAATTATTCTACACTATTCTTTTGTTCCGTTCTTTGTTTCGTTCTATTATTTATTATATTCTTAATTCAATTTTTTAAGTTTATTCGTTAATTTAAACGATTTCTTATTGATAAGCGCAATCTTCTGTCATTGTTTTTCTTTTTCTCATCGTAACTACCAACTCTATATTACATTTTACTATTCATGATTTACTCTTTCTGTTTGATCTTTCATGTGGAGGGTCTCAATTGCTAATTCTCCGTAAGAACTGCAATTCTATAAAACTTCATGTTAAAATATACGAAAACTGGCACGGAGAAATACCTAAGGATGTTAATTGAAAGAGTATCACAGACTTCGTGAGCTAACTTGTCTGAAAACTCCAGTCACCTGTGTTTTGAGCATTAGGCACAATGTATTTTTAATAGTTAGTATCATAATAAAATATTTTCATATTATATTGTATGACTGTTGTAATCGAGAACATCATTTTCTCTCACCGGACATGTCACATAAAATATTAATTCTGACGGCATAGCTTCATAACACTAACTTGTGCCACCCAACATTTGATGAAAAATTTAAATATAAAAAGTATTATATCTCGTGCGCCACAAAGAAAAACCGTGTGCAGCAGGTTGCAAGGTCCACCCGATGAGATGGGGATGTGTGGGTGATTAAAAAATAATTACTGTGCTTGTTTTGCTGACAGTCGAGTATTCTGACGCAAAGAAGCCATCACTTCGCAGTCTTCTGAATCCAATGCCAAGTGTGTGTAATCAATCTTAAAGTAGATTGTTTACTACATATATTGATTAATTCCTTCAGAGGATTAAAAAAATATTTTATGTTCGATCAATCAGTGTTTGAGATAATCTATTGCTCTTCTTGGGAAAAACACACCTTCAGAATTGCTGATAATCTGATGCACTGTATCATGTGACAAATCTTCACATTATCGGTTCAATATTCGATCGGATTAGTCTTGAGCGATAAGGAAGTCTGTAGTAAACCTATAAAAGATTTGTCGCCCTGATTTTTATCATTTCTTTCGAAGACTTGATTCAGGGAAACTGCTGGATCGAGTTGTCCTTGCGGATATAGTCAGTTTGTTGCGATACAATATATGTTGAAACGTCTAACGTTACATGAGAGATAAGCTGATCAAAACAATGCATCTGCGAGAAAAATTTTTATTTTGCATAAACGTTTTTCGGTTTATCTCGAAAATCATGCGACGCACAGAAATGCTTTTTAGTAATATCTACGCAGAATTTCACATACAACAAAAATGTGTATATTAAAGTTTTCAAAATTTTGAATTTTAAGAAACCGAAAGTGGGGCACATTAATGAAGTGGGAATGAGCTGTCCAGAAATAGGCTTCTATTCCCAATACATTCAAAGTCAATTATCAAATTTCGTTTTGATTCATCTATTTGTTCGTGAGTTAACAATTACTTATTAAAGTTATTAAAATGGAATTATTAGTTTTATTAATATGGTATTATTAATTTGATTAATGTGGTATAATTAATAACAATAACAATTATTAATCTTATAACACTTTTACAAAGTATGACATTTATCAACTTCAATTTTATCTCGTATGAGTTCAGGTTCAATGAGGAGGGGGGCTCCCTTACCTCCCCCCCCCCATATATCCGCCATTGCATATACAAACACACAGACGACACAAGACATCATCGTCAAAATTTGATAATATACTCCTGGAGGCAATTCATAAAGATCCGAAGAGATCTGAAAAGATGTTTTTCGATCAATTACATTACTTTCCTTATACTTTCTGTGTAACTGGGAAGAAAAAATCTATGGCATGAGACTGAGATTTCGCGTCATTTTATTGCTCTAAATTGTTGACGAGACTTAAGAGTTTTGTTATATTTGCCCATGTACTTAGTGTTATTTAAGGTAATATAAGCGACAGAGATACAAGACAAACGCGTGATCATGCATGAAATTTTCAATATTGTTTATAAAAAATTAATAAATTATTTTACAGTGTAGAAGCACTGGTGCAGGAGGTAGTTTTTAACCGCAGATTTGAAGATATTCAATTTCATAATGTCTTTTATATTCTTGGGCAGGGAATTATATAGAACGATTCCCGAATGATAAGGTCCTTTTTGCCAAAGAGTGGTTGACACTCTAGGCCGATGAATATTATTACTATTTCGAGTATTATGTTCGTGAACGAGACTGTTTTGTATGAAACAAGGGTGGTGCTTCAGTAATTCGGTCTTAACAAACACGACAGTTTCATAAACATAAATGCAGGGAAGTGNCCGGAATTACCCCAGAAGGTAATGACGTACCGTAAATGGGAGTAAACGTTTGCAAAATATATGCAACGGGAAATATGTGGACTAACAGTATTAACTAAGATTCGTAATGCGTTACACAATTTACTTTTTGAGCATTGGCGTGTTTACATAGTTGATTAGTGTCATCGGCAAAAAGAAACATTTTGTAATCTGATGTTGAAGATGACATGTGTTCACAATACAACAAAAAGAGTATAGGACCGAGAATTGAACCTTGGGGAACACCGCGAGTTAGTGGCTTTGTTTCTGAAAGGCATTGCTGAAGTTATCTATTCAGTTCATTAGGTAAAAAAATATTATAACTGTCATTTATAAATTACGATGTATTAAAAACTGCGAATAATCAATTATATCTCTAAATTGAAAGAAAACATTTAAAGGGCGGTTTCTAGTTTAGATAGTTCTCTAGTTTTGCAACAGCTTTTGTGGAATGACTTTCGCAATGTTCTTCTCTATATTTAGTTTTTAACACGTGTGATATTAAATAGATACCATTGTAAATTACGTGGGGATTTATTAAAATCTTTGTCCATGACAAAACCCAAACAAATTCAATACGGTGTTATTTAAATATTAACTCAGTACAGTACAAGTTTTATTAGAATAGTTCATAGACTATAGATTCATTCTATCTTCTGTAATATCATTCAAGACATTCAAAAATTGACGCCAAGTCGCCTAGACTACGTGAATTTGTTACTTGATCTTTTTTAAATCCGAATTGACGAATCGGAAGAAAAAATATATATTGAGGTGATTTAATGTAAAACTCGAAAGCTAAAAAAAAAAACAGTATAACGTTTCATTTTAATCCATTCATTGGTTGGTGAATTATCGAGTGAAGAAAATCATTGACTCGTTCATTCACGGCAGCGGTCTGTCACTATTCATTCTCGAATTTAGAGTTGTTATAATAGTCAAGATTTATAAACAATATTTTTCGAATAATCTATTATTTGATTGTAACGTACTTTTAAAATCACTTTTTTGTTTTGCTAATACAAATTAGTTGATATTTTGTTAACGGTATAACACGAAGCGAACTACTTATAATCTTATCTTAAGAGTGTGCTGAAATGTTAAATCCGCCTCTGCCTTAGGACCCCAGATGGGAATTGATGGGATGGTCCTTTGCTGTTTCTGAAGAGTAAATTAGTACATTGTTCTCCGCGTCGTCATAAGTGGTACCGAATTTTTGACAATAAAATTCATTTATTAACCCATAATCGGAAGTGGTGGTTTGAAAATAAGTTAAGGATACAACTCGTGAAGTACTGAGAGACTTCAAAAATTCCATTCAGATGATCTGTACAATACCCCGCAGGGGACCTACATCGTGTTTGGCGAACACGGGGCCCCGAGCTGAGTTTGGCATTACTTCCACTTACTTGTGCAGTGCTCCTTCCTTTCTCTTTCCTGACCTCCCTTGGTCACCTCTTGTTCTTTTCGATCCCAACGTTATTAGGGCTAGGGTATCTTTTCTTTTCCTCATTTTTTGTCCCCCCCCCTCATTTTTTGTCCTCAATGTTTTGATATATGTTTTGATATATTGTAATTCAGGAGGGTTTTTAGTGGGTAGAGTTGAGACATTCGGCGAGTCCCACACGCGGGGAGAGTCATGTTGGCTCTCCTAGTGCGTAACTGCATTTTCCCTACCTGTACAAGTTTTAGGGCTCCAATGACCTTTGATGTCGACGAACCGTAAAGCCCCACAAAAGATAAATCTCTACAATACTTATACATTACATTAAACACTAGTGTTAACCCATATGCGACTAATGTTGAGAAAACAGAAAATTTTCGATTTCCTCCCACTCTTTGGCTTTATGTTCCAGTATTAGAATCTATATGGCTTCCATGTTTGAATAACTGCTTCAATGAATTTTTTATTTTGTTGTATCTTTTTGATCAAAAATGAGAAACAATTCTAAACTGCTTCACGCCATGTATTCACTCAGACTTCTGAAGATATATAATAGTTCTCCCTAAATTTCTGCCATAAGTTAACATAATTCTTACTCGAAATGTTCTGTAACATCCCATTTAAAGTGAAGTATGAACTTTGCTTAACGCTCACCGCCAACGTCGCATTTTCGCAGGAGCAAAAATTTCGAACATCCATAGGCATATGTGATAATTATATTAATATTTAGTTGATTATTGCAATTATATATTCCATCTTTAAAATGGTTTCATCAAAATTTTAGTAAAATACAAAGTTGTCAGGTTAAGTTTTTTGTTATTTTGCGGTTTTTGAGAAATCCGTTTTTTTTGTGACATAATACTAAAATCGTATAATTCTGTGTATGAACAGTTTCAAATATAAAATTAATTTAGATAAATATATTTATGAAGCTGAATCAGAATGTCTTCTCCAATCGTTGTAGTCTCGCCTAGTACGGTATTTGTATAGGGCTTACATCGAATTGATGAGTTACCTCTTTATTTTTCTCTGGAGAGATCGTGTTAATGTTATCCATGTAAATACGCGCAGTTGTGACTGCTGTAAAAAAATAATTTTTGACAAATAAATTCGTATTTTTGAACTGAGTAATAGAAAGTAATTTTCCCCTAAATCCTCTTCGTGGAAAAAAATCGAATAATTTGTTAAGCAATGATTTTCCTGCAACATATGAAAAGCTATTGAGAGACATAATACAGGAGCAATAAAGCATTTCTAAATCATTGTGACCTAAAAACAATAGTGGGAAAAAAATCTTAACTGTTTTTAAAAGATAAAACGATCAAGAATTAGTCCTTGGGTTGGAATGCTTTGATTATTGTGTATCGAGGTCTGCGTTTATGCGTTAATCGTCAGATGCCTCAATATCACGTCAGTTTACGATTATGATCCAGATCAAAGATCTCACGAGAGTCTTAATGTAGTGGTCAGATTGTGCAAGTGATAATATCAATCTTGTGCAATTGATAATACCCTCAGACAACATAGATATTTTCTCAAATAATACTTATAATGCGTGAAACCCCAACTTTTCCCTGCTGTGAACTAATTTTCTCCGGTCTGAACTCCGTGAAATTTAATTAACGATCCCTAATGTGGGTAGCTCATGACGTCATAATATACATCGCTACATCATTTTTTGTTTTTAAATACGAGTTTTTTAAATATAAAGAACCTTAAAAATTTCACTTGTATTCAACAGTTTTACGTCTACCTTTTCCGAACAAATTTCTTGATGATTACCAGAAAACTCGCGATAGAAACTCGAAAGGACTAAAATAAAACGCACGGGAATTTTATTTTCTTTACCGCTTCCATACTCATCACATCGCCATTTTTACCAAGAATATTATACTGAGGTTGATTTAGGTTGAAGTTCCATAACATTCTATTGAAAGAAACAACGTCATAGTAATGGTAAATATTTGTGAGATTTCTCCCTTCAACTTCGTCCTGTCTTGAGTGCGGTACTTCCAAAATATAAAAAAATTCGTAAGTACCTTTGTTGTGTTACCTATAACCTTGAACAAACGCAGAAATAAATCGCATAGCCATGAAGAGAGTTCTGTTATCTGGGCTATTCCAAATTTTATCGGGACGGCTCTGCTAATCTTGTGCGATTACATTGTTATCAAAATATCCGCTTAGCACCAGTGGCAAACGGATTTAAGGTCTAAGGTCTTTCTCGAAAAGCCATTCTTGGAAAGGGAAGCTTTAAAGCTTGTCGAGGAAGGTAAAATCGCGTTAAGATATCGAGGTCCTTAACACAGTAAATAAAATTCTTTCAGTATCTATGAAAAGACGTTTCATGGTAACTTTTAAAGGTGTTTTTAAAATACTTCCAACTGCGTGGTAAGTTGTTCTTATCGTAATTGTGAAACTTGCATAACCATTGGATAACATCTTAGAGTAGTAGGTTCATTGGATAATATCATTTGTAGTAGGTTTTGCCGTGAAAAATTATTAGCGTAAACAATTACTTATGCTGTATTAATTTTTTGTATTTTTATATGAAAAAAGAGTTATTTATTTATTTTTGTAGTTACTTTCATTTTCTGTTGATTTCATTCCTTTCAATGACACTGGAGAAGGTGAATAAGGTTTGAAAAATGTTTAATCATGATAACCAGACGTATTTGGACCTGTTGATTCGTTATATGCGAAAAGTTTGTACAAAATTGATATCAAATTTGGAAAACGTTCGGAAAAACAACTCCTGAAGAATTAGTTTCTTTCTAGTTGTAGTAGTCAAATTGACGGGGACTGCAGTGCTTACAAAATATATTCATCAAAAGCGATGTAAGATTATTATTGTATATATTTATACAAAAGTTAGATTTTAAATTGGAGATGTCAATGACAATTTTCATTTTATTTTAAATAAATATTGTTCCTTCATATTCAGAGATGACCTTTCTCAACTTGGCCCACTTAAATACGCTCATTAATTACAATATCATATATAAATTAGTTCATGATTATTGCAATTTTTTTTATTAACGTTTATACATAGAATATTATTGTTTACAGAAATGTTACCTGAAAATTTCAAATTCTTTCATTCACTGCTTGTCAAGGAAAAGGAACATTTGCATTGAAAAATGTAGTTTTGAAAGAACTCAACTGAAATTTTTTAAGGTTCGTATCATATTACTCTAAAAACTCACATGATACAAATTTTAAAACATTTGAAATCGGAATATTATCGTAATATTTTGTGAGAATAATTTTAAGGTATATATTCATTAAAAACTATAGTAATATCAAAATCGAAAATTTTCAATCTGGATATTGATATTCTCCCCTAAAGGATTTTATTCCCAATTTTGCAGAACTACCTTGATGGTAACAAGGATCCATAACAGGCAGGTGGCTGAAAAATTAAATAAAAAAATCGACGATATATTCCCGTATATGGAGACATCATATACCTATACCACCCCACGTAAAAGAGAGAAGGAAAAATGTTCGTGTAGAAATTGGCGCGATATTGGAAAGCTCGCCGTGTAACTTCGTACTTCCGAGACAATTCGTGGCCTGCGAAGCCCCAAATGGCGCCATCATTAGTCTGAACAATGCGAGCAGAAAATTACACGCGGCTCTGTGCTAATAACATTAATTTCCTGTCTCGCTGCTTCGACCGGGCCGGGTGACGCTTCGTGCCTAGAGGTAGTGTGCCAGGCCAAGCGAGGCAGAACGAGCTACGAGTCTAGTCACCGCGGCGTTTGCCATGGACGCGAAAGGAACGATATTTTCGCTTCTCATAAAATTATATTTCGATAAAATAAATTTTTAATTAATATTTTAAGTCGACGCGGGGTTCAGTGCTCTCCTATTCGCGGGCCACGAAACTTTTTCTTACAGTCAGCAAGTTAGAGTAAATATATAAATAAACTTTATTCTTATAAAAGCAGTTGCAAACTGCGTATGGCCATGAGAGGGATAATCGACTTAATCTCCGGAAACAAGCCAGAGACCATTCTATCCGTTCCGATCAAGGACCCGAGGGCAGGGGCGGATTTAATACTTATAGAAATATTTAATAAAAAGCATATTGATCCATTTATTATTCGAAAATGAATCGTAGATATAATGTGCAGTGATAATTCGAGATTAATAATAACAAAAGTATGAAATGACATTCCCGTCTATGGAAAATCCTCCACCCGGAGAAAACCGGGGCTAGGATGAGTACATTTTCCATCAAACATTGTGGGGCACAACTGGTGTTATAAATCTATGTTGTCTGGGTAAGTATTTGACGGGGACTGTCCGGTGGGGGAAATAGAGAATTACCCCGTCATACATTACAACGTGAAAACTTTTTTTTTATTATACTAAACATTCTAAATAATAATAAATTTATTGTAAAAAAAAACAGTACAAACTGCGTATGACCACGTGGAGGAAAATAAACTAATTTACTCTCCGGAAGCAAGCAAGGGACCATCCCATCAATTCCGATCAAGGGCCCTAAGGCAGAGGCGGATTCAAAAATTTCAGCAAAAGTTCCTAGATAAGATAAAAAGTTAGCTACGAGTTATAATACTAATATAATGTCAATATGTTTGTAATTTAACGCAAAAAATTTACATGTACAAATTATTATCGAACTATCGATTATTCTGAGTATTGTGTTTAAAAATCAAAAGAATTGAAATAACACTAAATTTACGATTTATTATTACAATAAACACGCACCTAGACAAAGCCTAGAGAACCTGTACACGAAATCCGCCTCTACCCAAAGGAAAAACTGAGAAAAACCCGGGCCAGGATACTTTTAAAATGTAAAGAAATATACTATTTCATTTTTCCAGCTTGAAATAATGTAAATTTGTTGATGATAATTAAGATATCGCGTTAAAAATAAATAAATGTGAGTTTTATTCCCAACCCCATCGCTCGAAAGTGTATAGGAAATGGACTGCTACGACAAGTCGGACGGACAGCTCCGGGTTAGAACGCTCACCTCTTCCCTCTGGTGGTGATGGTCGAACCTCTCTCCTGAGAGTGGTATGGGAAGTGGGTCTGTGGCAGGTTTTCTTGGGGTTCTTCCGTTTCCCTTGCCATTGTTCCACCACAATAGTCAATCATCATAATCCACCTCTCGCATCAACTACAATATGTCCCCCCCATTCAAACCACATTGATTTCTGAAATAACTGATCGATCATAGGGGAGAGAATACGGCGATAAAACCTTCTCTTTCCATCAACATCACAAATGCCTAATAATATTTTGTTAATGAACTTAATATTGTAAAATATGAAATTATTTTTAATAATAACCGATTATTTTTGTTCCAACTCTGTACATTGGATGGAAATTAAATATTGAGAAATCACGAACATTTACTTTTATTTCATACATCTCTATCCAATTTAATTTTAAACAGTGAATTTTTACCAATACAATTAAATGCAGCCTTAATCTAAAACATTAATTTGAATATTAAGTATGATTTATAGTTTGGAAAACGATTAATAATTTGGAACGGCATATGCGGAAAAATGGGTGCCAAAGGGTGACGTCAAATTATGTGTATGAGAATGAGTCTCGTGGTTCATTTTAGCCCCGATTATTGAGGTAAGGTCATCTGTTGCAATCAAATCACATTTTACTTGCGAACGTTTCGGAATTATATAATTCCCTCATCGGGGCTAAAAAGAATCACGAGACTCATTCCCATGGTTTCCAATCAATATCAAACATTTAATTCTTTTAAATTAACGTTTTCTCAGCTTGCAGTGAACATGCTAATTGCAAGCCTATCTGTTTTCAGGAAATGTGGAACTGGAAGCAATGGTTTCCGTGGAAGTTGAATAAAGCTTAAGCATGGGAACAAAGACGTTTTATATGTTAACAGACGCTGACGAATTTTAAAAAGAAGTACAGATGCTCAATGTCGTTTAAGTACAACATATTCCTCTTGTTTCCTTCGTCTGNGATGCTCAATGTCGTTTAAGTACAACATATTCCTCTTGTTTCCTTCGTCTGATGAGAGATAATTTGATATACGTTTCTTACTCAGTAAACTAGAACAGGACGAAGATGGTTTGACCATCCTGGTCCGGGTTTTTCTCCGGTTTTCCTTTGGACAGAGGTGGATTTTTTATACAAACTCGCTAGGCTCTTTCCTAGGAGCGACAATTATTGAAATAATAAATCTCGAATTCAGTGTTATTTAATAGTCACGATTTATAAACAATACTTTGCGACTGATCTATAGTTTGATAATAATACGTACTTGTGAAATGACTTTTTTGTGTTTTATTAAATACAATTTTTTTGGTATTATGTTAATACTATAATTCGTACCGAACTGTTTTTATTTTTAGAAGTGTGTTAAAATATTAAATCCACNTGCTTTCGGAGAGTAAAGTATGTAATTGTCCTCCAAGTGGTCATACGCTGTTTGTAACTGCCTTTTTGACAATAGAGTATATTAATTAATTAATTAGTTGTGTAAAACACCTTCTGCTCCTTTTTTTACCTACTTTAGCAACTTTTCCCTTCCTTTTTCACATGAAATTTGCACCTAAAAATCCTAACCCTGTTTATAAAATATATTTAACCCTTTATTGAAAAAGATTGTCGCATTTTAATTTTTAAAAATATCGAATACCCTAGTTTACAATTTTTAGAAGTACATTGACATATCTATCATAATAACTTGTACGACCACGTTATAGAATGACGTAAAGCGTAAAACACAATCTTCAATTTTGCAATTTGGTGGCCGTGCCAGTTGACTGGACTTAACTTTAAAGCGTGGAAAGATTCTGCGATATCGTATGAAGGCCAATGCTAAAGCTGTTACACATACACAATCGATTACTTAACCGGAATATCATGTTCTTGGTTCGTGATAATGGCGCTCTGATGCAGTCATTTGAGTTAATGATTAGTTGTAATCGGGTTCGATGCGAGTAAGTTTTTCTCACTCAAAGCGCCTGTGACTTTACCATGCAATATGTCGGGCAAACGTGAATAGTTAACTTCTACGAAACAAACCATCGAAAACAACTTGCGTGCAGGCGATAAAAATCTCCAAATTCATATTAGTAGTACTAACAAAAGGGACTATTTGCTGTACAAAGATACACGTTAAGAACACAACAAACGAAGACACAAATATTTGTTCCACACGCTCGATGTAGAAAGATCAGAATAGAACCACAAGAGCTAGTGAATTGAATTGATGGCCGAGGTTGGCGATAGATTTAAGTTTAAAGAAAAAATCGCAAGTCGGGCTCTTGATCGGAATTGATGGGATGGTTCCTTCTTTGCTTCCGGAGAGTATATTAGTTTATTGTCCTCCACGTGGTCATACGCAGTTTAAACTACTTTTTTGACAAAAAAATTAAAAATGTATTTATTTATTGCTAACCTAATGCGAGACATATCATTGCTGTGGACGTTGGTTACGTTGGCCACGCTGTGAACAAATCATAGCAATAAATAAATAAATCATTTTGAAGAGAACAGTAAGAAACTTCCCTTGACCACGTTGAAGACAATTAACTAATTTACTGCTGCTACTTTACAAGAAACTAATAAACGCAGTTCGTTCCTGTTCATTTTTTTTTCTTTGCTTACACTTTCTCTGAGTAAATTTACAAGTATTTGGGTATAGGCTCGTGAATAAACAACATTCTGCTGATCATTAAAATATTAAATTTATTATTTTATTCCATTTTTTTCGTGTCTGTCCGTGTTGACGTCTTGACGTCAGGAGTAGAAGGGGTAACGAATGATTGATTCCCTTTGCGGGCGAAAGATGGCGCTAAACTGTAATGACTAAGAAACAATCTCATAACTAATAATTAAGAGGAAAGATGCAATAGATCAAGTGTGTTCAAAAATGTCTTTAACAGATTTTTTGTTGATATATTGGACAGTTTAAACGTAAACTTCAGACACGAATGAAAGAAGACCAACGTAACATAAACATACTACAACACAATGTTATTGTATTACACCAGTTTGATTTAGGTCATTCGATAGATTGGGATAATGTTCCAATATCAGATCGGGAACGAAATAGCTACCTATGTACTGTTTCAGAAATGTTACACATCAGATTTACTAAAAGCACATTGAATTTACAAACTGACACTGACAGATTGCCCAAAATTTATATTTATGTTACGTAGATAAATGTCTCGTGACGATGACAGGAAGCAACTTTTGAAACGTTGTGATTTTCAATAAAAATTGTCTACACACAATGTCGAAATAAATATTTCTATTAAATTATGATTGTGGTCGTAAACAATATCAATAGTGTAATAATAATAATATCTTTTTTCTATTTACTGGCACAATAAATTCACGAATGAAAATTGATGAGAAATAGACGTGAAGATAGATCATGAAATGAAACAATGTTTATAGTATTCATTTTCTTCACAAAATTAATCATGTTGTTCGGAAACCAGAACCATAGTTTGCCAAAATTTTGCACTTGAATTTTGAGCAAGTATTCAGAAATTGTAAACCCTGCTCTCATAACGAACACTGATTCTGTTTTAATTGCTTTTTATTCTGTCCTGGGAGTAATCTCCAAGTTATTATTGATGCTAAAAATGTAAACATTTGTATATGGGTTTTCCTAATGAAAGTTCCGTGCTTACATCTGAACTTCCGATATCGTCGTCAGGCAAGTGTATGTTTTTCTCATCGTAAAACAAGAATGAAGTCCTTTCATAAAGTTTGCCAGATAATATAACCTTGGTCTAACGACCCTTCTGAAAATGGAAGGTTCTTTCCTGAACGCATGTGCTTTGCTGGATGATCAGAAAGGAAAACTTGACGCAATACCGATATGAATAGTGCTGATAACTTTACCCACATTAGACTACATTTACTGCAATACTTTATGGGTCGTAATACTAATCGGTCATTATATTTTCGTGTAATTGTTTTTATACTCAGTCACGATTATTAAAACTGCGACTTGTCATTTAACATAGGAACAACGTTATCGTTTGCAATGTACTTAAATATTTCTAAATATTTTGTCTATTTCTTGGATCCATAAAAAATGAAGTTATTGACATCTTCTTGCCTTAAGGTAGTACTAGCGTTGGTAGAATTAAATCACTATAATATCTGAAATCGGCATAACTAAACGGAGTATGTTCTTATTGAGATTTCAACTTGAAAAACACACTTCACCGCCATGTGAATGAAATAATTGTAATTATAATTGATGTTGAAATACATTGTGTCTTATGGAGAAAACACTTTTTTTTAATACTAATTTTTAAATCATGAAAGTGATGGAAGTTTTCTTTGATTTGTAATAAATTTTCCATGGTATTTTTACATTATGTTATCTATAGGCCACGGGATATTCGAGAAATATATTTCACTTTTTCCTAGACGAGATGCATAAATCACGAAACCTTTGCGCTCGGCCGCCATGTTGTTACGTGCTCTTGCGCATTTCAAACGAGTCAAGCGAGTTTCTGAATATTACTTGAACTATATTAATAACTGATAAAAAGAAATTAAATCATGTTTTTTCATAAATATTATTCGTATTGTTGTGTTTTATAACAATAAAAATAAAGGAAACAATTATTCATCTCAGTGATTTGACTTACATGGAGCGCTGGTTCCACCTTAAGTTGACTTGAAGTTACGCGTCGCCGCGGTCCGAGTTTTCCTGCATATTTTCCTTTCTGAAATAATCGTCCAGCTTTAATTAAGAAGAATTGGCATTGGTTGTCGCTATGGCAAATGTGGATTTCTTTATTATTATAGTAATAGTAAAAGAATTTTAATAATAATAGGGGACAAATAGTCCTGCGTTCGTATTTTGAGCGCTTCTTTGGTTAGTTATTTGTGTGCTGCCGTACGTTTCGCGAATAGGATGTTTTCTGTGCCGAACCAGGGGGTATTTAAACTCGCGCCTTACGTGGAATGAAGCATTCCTAACGCAGGAGGACGCAAGAAAGACTGATGTGATGATGCTCAGTGAGAATCTGCATAGCGCGTCTCATATCAATCTTTCACAGACAAATTATGAGGTACTGTCAACGACTTAATAAAGGTCAAAATTATATGTCTTCTTACCTAGAGAAGTATGAAAGTTCTCTAAAATCTGAAATTACTTTTCTCTTCCTGGGAGAAATGGAAAATATTTTAAAATAAAAGTATCGCTCCAAGATTCCCTCCCGCGGTCTCAAACCCAGTAAGTCTTGAATTATTTATTCAATTCGATTATGTAATGGACGTTAATTGTATTGGAATATATGTTTATATAATAAAAAATCTACCTTTTAACATTTGTTTTGATACTCCGTAATTTAATCATTTTACGTTTATATTGTTTGGTATTTATTGGCTCTATACCATACAATATTTGTAACACGCGAAACTTTTGTAAATGATGTTGTAATTCGTCAAATTACTCAGTGTAAAATACATTATGTATTATTTATTTATTTATTATATTTGTAAATTTCTTTTTTCTTTTCTCCAAACTCTGCTGTGTTATTTATTTTCTTCTGCCCAGATACCGTACTAATATAGTTCAAAACGTTCAACATACGTAAATAGTATTATTTCATCAGACCAGACCTCAAGAAACTTTTCCTGTTAGTAGTATTTACAATCTATGCTTCTCGGGATTAATTTCTATTTACGTTAGTGCCGCTTGAATGTCGAGTAAACAAACATTTGAAGTGGAAAAGTGTCAGGAAGTTCATATTAATCGACCCATTACACGATCAAAGGTGGAAATTCAGTTGAATTGAGGTGTTTTTAGAGAAGCGAAGCACAGTAATTCCGTTCACGTTCTTCCAGGAAAAATATCATAAGAAGAGACTTGAGTATTGATCGAAAGGAAAAGTGTTTTCTTCATTGATCAAAATAATAATATGATATTGTTCGTGGCTAGAGACGCGCTTGCTACTTCATTCCATTCACCTAAAAATGTCATTGTGTTTGTTTTCGTAAAAAAGTTCGGAAAGAAATCAATTAAAATAACAGAACAGTTTAGTTACGAGAAGTTAAGATGATTTTTCTGGCATGTGGTTCACGATATCTACCAGTCCTCAAAATATTTGTTTTTGCGTAACGGTCCTGGGATAGCTAATTATATCTTATCAGCAACTGCGCAAGTTTTCCGTGTGATACGATGGATTAGTTTAGAGGACGTATGATGTACAGTGCTTCCACTTATATTGACAACTGCATTATCTTCGTATTGCCACTCCGATATTGATCTGGTATGTTTACAATACCTCACATGGGGGCGATTTTCGTGTAAATAAAAGTAATCGTGATTCAACTCACACGGATATGGTAACTTTTCTGTCAGGTGGAAATGGAGACGAGCCGGGAATCGAACCCGGGACTCCTTCTTTGATCGCAGGGGTGTTGATCACCACACCACCCGCTCGTCTTCCACAACCGTACACCATTTTCACCCAGACCTAAACCCCGGAAGACCTGAGACACATCCCCATGCAGGAGATAAGTGCACTTAATTACCGGTATCACACATACCTACGTGTTAAGGTTCGTTATACATATATTTCTTCCGTGGATAAGATATGTAATAAGTTTCAGTCAGGTGAAAATGGCGACGAGCCGGGAAACGAACCCGGGACCCCTGACATCCACAAGGATGTGTCTAATTAAACGGAATTCATTTTATTAAGAAACTGAAACGATTAGTTATCACACGATTAAAAAACAATTCTTTTTGGTATTTTTTATTCTTATTACAAACTCCAATATATCGAAATGTATCTGCGTCTGTCTTCGACGCATAGGTATACGCCGCCCTAAATTTTCGTTTAAAGGTGTCCGTCGACCTGTTAAATATTTTCTTATACAAACTGAGAAATAGTCACTTCACAGATAGATTTGCTTACTCCATAAAAGTGGCGCCTAAGAGATTTCAATAGAGGTACTGTATACTTAACAATACAGTTCTTAGTTGGACGGGGCAGATGGATGTAGGGTCGAATTTCATTCACAGTTCGATTCTGAACACGACTGTACAAGTTTCGTTCAAACTCTTTCAGTAGTTGCAGGATGCAAGAGAAAACTATGGATATTCTGACTATACTGCTGCCTGCAAAAATTTCTATTTCTCATGAGCAATAGTTTATATTTCTTGTTTACCCAAGTAGCTTTCGAGAGAAATAAGAAAAATTGAGAATTTTTGTCTGTTAAATTTTGAAAGGTTTAAAGTAAATAATAAGAACGATTTAAAATTTATATATTGTAGAATTTGGTAGAGGCTAAGAGTCTCCGGATAAATAAGTTCTCTAATGTTTGACCATCTGAATTAGGGGCGGAAAACTATCAATAACTATCGATAATTTCGACTATCGACCACAATCGATAGTTAATAGCCAAGAATCGTTAGTTTCCGATTGTCACATGTGAATCTTCCCGCATCCCTACGGGATGATTCTAAATAAGAAGGACCCTCCATTCCATTACTTACTTATATTTAAAAATATCTTAATCTTTGTACTTGATATATGCCGTTCAGCAATCAGAATTAGGAATGTCGACAAGCCCGTTTTCATCACTCGAAATGCGTGGTTACAAGAACGAAAGGTACCTCCTAGATATATTATTTTATTTTTTGTGAGTGTATTTTGTGATTATCTTTTATCTGAGTTGAATACTTGGTAATTGTGGAGCATTAGCAACATTATCAAAAAATGATAAATTAAACGTCGTTTGTTTGTTGTTCATAGTTTTAATGTTATT
>NNCF01127341.1:77906-99946 GCA_002313205.1 Laupala kohalensis
TACTGACGATGGCTGCTGTGTAGCCGAAAATGCTTTATAACATTAAAACTATGAGCAGCATACAAACGACGTTTAATTTATCATTCTGTGTTGAATATACGTATATCTCTTGTTTACTCCAAAATCATTTTCTGTTTTTCAAGCCTCGATAGATTTTCAATAAACTTTAATACAAGCACGAATCCACGCATTTATTGAGTTCAATACATTATCACATCGTAAGTGAAAATATCATCCGAGCAAATCATATTAAAAGTAGGTACATGATGCTATCAATTTAATTATATCTAACTGACCCGACAGACGTTATCCTGTCCAAATTTCAATTCTGTTTGTGATCGTTTTGTGAATTCGTGACAAGCTATTTTAAATGAGTAAAGAAAATAAAACTGAGAAAGAAACGTATTTTAATCACTAAATTTGTTCGAGANCCCGACAGACGTTATCCTGTCCAAATTTCAATTCTGTTTGTGATCGATTTGTGAATTCGTGACAAGCTATTTTAAATGAGTAAAGAAAATAAAACTGAGAAAGAAACGTATTTTAATCACTAAATTTGTTCGAGATAGAACGACGAAACTTAATTCATTTCATGAAACGATTGCGATGAACTTACAAGAGAATCATAATTCAACTGAAAAACGTTTTTGAAAAAATCAACCAAATATGTCGTTCCTATCGTGAGTTGAGGGCCAAAACTTTCACAGATATTATTCTTTTGGTTTCCTTTGACTCCACATGACGGATATTTGGACGAAATACCGACTTCTGGAATTACCTAGCTCGACAAGCCCCAGAAAAAGATACTTTGGTGTTACCATAATGTTATGTATCGATATAATAAAATGGCTGCCATCTTACCTTGTGACACCACTTTAGAGGGTTTTATAACCGAAAACGGTTATAAAACTTATTCTACCGTGTGACCCTTGACTCATATATGTGCATAATTACTATTTTATGTACACCCCGTACACCATACCATGTAAAATATATAAAATCGCCTTGAGTTTATCCCAGAAGAAAGTAAATCGTGAAGATGGCACATTGTTGCTGCGTGGGAAATAACCACGCTTGGAGTTTGACTCGGATGAAACCCTAAAGAGTGTTTGGAGATGAACCCCAAAATGGAGTTGGATTCTTTAAGACGACGAGTATAACGTATGTGTTAGGACCCGAGTTAAAATCCAGGTTTGAGTCGTTAGATTTTTTTCTCACTACCTAGCATCTGGAGTAATACCCTTTTTACTCTGTCATGTGAAAGTTTTGTAATTGTGAAAAAATTCGAAAGCGAGATTTCGACGGAAATACCAATTTTGGCGATACCTGATTCTGAGAAAGTGATTTTTGGCATGTACGAAGATACATCAATTTCTGTCTACAACGAAATTACATTTACATAACACTTTTACGATATGTATAAGACTGATATGTTGCTATATGTTTTGAAATAATATTCCGAATATTTATTTTACTTTCAAATTTCAAATAAAAGACAGTAATATGTTCATCTATCTTTGAGCATGAACAGAGCACTGGAAGACGACCAAAATGTAGAGGATCACGCCAGAAATGACCCTTTTCACTATAGAAATTTTTCTTACTCTGTGCTGCAGACGAAGAAACGTGTATGAAAAGGTATGTGCAATGGTTTTGCACCACTAGTTTTCTTAGGTTGAATTTTCTCTTAGTAAAGTAACACGACTTGGTTGGACCCAAGTTCAATCCAGGTTTGAGTCCAGGTTTTTCTCTTCTTTGCATGAGGACTTATCCTCTCTCTCTCTCTCATGTCCTCACTCAAACACTCTCGCATTATTTATAGCACGTAGTATCTTAACGATGTTTGAAAACTTGTCGTTCTCTTAGCCGGCACTGGTATTTGAAAACGGTTTTCATGGAGTCGATTTTTGTATAACCCTAGATAGAGTCTATCCCGGGCGTTAAATCACTCCTTCGAGCAGAAGACCAGATATCGTGGAGCTCTTGCCTCCGAGAGCCCCTAAGGGCTATCTTTCAGTTCGAAGCTTTTTAGCCAGCTCTCTTTGACCTTTCTTAACTTTAATAACATGAGAAAATATAAAATTACGAAAATTGAGATGAATTAAAATCGAAGACGACTAAACACAACCAGATAACTTTATGAGAAATTAATATTAAATTATATAGATGAAGTGATAAAACTTCAACATATATTTATTTTAATTTTTCAAGAAAACAATTTCTCGTTTCCAAATTGTGAGACTCATTGTGCAGGATAATTAAGGCTGTGCTAGCGTAGACAGAATTAAATCACTAAAATATCTTAAATCAACAGAGTAACATATATTGATTGTAATTTCAACTTGAAAAACATACTTCACCGACCATTTAAATGAAATAATTGGAGTTATATTTGATGGTGTAATGTAATGCATCTTACGGATGAAACACGTTTCCAAAAACAAAAACAAAAGACTAGATTTTATATCACAAAAGTGATGGAAAATTGCTTTGATTTGTAATAAATTTTCCGTAGCAGCTTTTACAACACTTTTATTTATATGTCACTACAACAAGGTTTTTCACTTTTTCCGAATAGTGATGCGTAAATCTCGAAAGAGTTGCCCTCGGTCGCCATGATTTTATATGCTCCTGTGCATTTCAAATGAGCCGAGCGGGTTCTTAAATACTGTTTATACTTTATTCTTAACTAATAGATACAACTTAAATCATGTTTCTTCTTCATTAAAATATATAATGTTGTGTTATAAAAATTACAATAAAAATAAAGAAAACAATTATAGTTCTCAGTAATTTGACTAACTTAAAACTATTATAATTATAATTAAATAATAATAATGTATTTCCATCATTAAATTTGCAAAAGAAGATACAGTTTAAAGTTTTAAGAATACTGACTAATATCCAGTAGTAGGTCAGTTATACGAATAAAATACAATAGTATGGCAACAAAAAAATAATGAGTCCGTTTCACCAGAAAATTTCTTTGCATTCAACATGCTGCTATCTGTAGTGTCTGCATGGAAATTTACTTGTATCTATTAAGCTAATTTCTTGAATAATACATCGATAAAGATTAACTACAAAAGACATTTAAATTAATTTAATTATTTAGGAATAACTAAGAATAACATTAATTTGTAGTATGAGAAAATCAAACAAACAAAATCTTTCTTCTATTCAACTTGTGTGTATAAATAGAATACAGATATAAACGTGCTTACATTCGCTGATGCAATAATGAGATGACAATTTCAGTCAAGTTAATGTATAATTAGTGTACATGATAGAACAATTTATTTTAAATGATTATTTGTAGTATATTTAATTGTATTATTTGTAATACATACTTATATGATGGTTGCTCACATGTGTGTTTTAATTGAGGTGACGGTGTTGTTCTAATCCTGAAAACGTCCTTACCCCCACACTTTTACCAAACTGCTTGTGACCAAGGGTAAACTCTGAAAGAAGTTCTGTCGGGTATGTTAGCTATATCATTCAAAAGTCTATTTCCTTTTTTATTTACCTTTAAATTAATTTTTGTCTTATCATTATTGTAACCAAGTGTAACCCCCGAAACGCAACGCAGCGACTTACATTCGCTAAGTTGCAGGTAAAGGTACCGCTGCCACCACCCCGTGTCCACGGGGAAAACCAAACACGCTATTAAACAATAATAAAAGTTCAACATATATTTATGTATATCAACTCTTATGATTTTTAAACACTATACTCAGAATAATCTATAGTTCGATAATAACTTTTACATGTAAATTTACAAACATATTTGCGTTAAATTACAAACATATTGACATAATATATGTATTATAACTCGCAGCTAACTTTTTATCTTATCTAGGAACTTTTGCTGAAATATTTGAATCCGCCTCTGCCTTGATCGGAATTGATGGGATGGTCCCTTGCTTGCTTCCGGAGAGTAAATTAGTTTATTGTCATCCACGTGGTCATATGCAGTCTGTACTGTTTTTTGACAATAAATTTATTGTTATAAATTTATTATTATTATTATTATTATTATTATTATTATTATTATCTGAGTTTGTAAGCATGACCTGCAATTAGGCCGTGTTCCGCGTCGGCGACAAATGCATGCGACAGCGCGCGACAACTTCAAGCCACAAAAATGAAGCGTCGCGACGCCACGATTGAGTGTCATACATGGGCGACAAACGCGAGCGACAAAAGTGTAGCGTCATGGCGGCACGATTGAGTGTCCTGCGCTTACGCCAGATAGCATCGCGTAAAATACGCGAAAAAAAATGAAGCGAACTCAAAGCATACTTTCATTAAGAGGCATTTTTTTATATCTCGAAATTTGCACAAAACCGTGAGCTAACCTATAATGATTCGGACAGGGATCACGATGAAATCAAGACCAACTTGATCATACTTATACAATGATCTCTTGTATGATCAAGTAGGTCGGGGATAGAATGTAGCGTCTGACGCGCGACAAATCTCAAGCAAGTTTGAAGTTCAAGTGTCGTTGAATGTCGCGCTTGTAGCGCTACAGTGACGCTGTCGCTCACGCAGGACAGTCTCGTAACTACAAGTGTGTTTGAATCTTGTCGCTTGAAGATATCGCAAGCTGTCGCACGCGTTTGTCGCCCACGCAGGACACGACCATAGGATTGTATTTGAACTAGATCAACTCGTGAGATTAAATCACACGGAAAATTGAATGTAATCTATATTCTGTATGCATATATGAATGTTTACTTTTATGTAGTGAGTCAATTCTGTTTACCTGAGTAAACCGACGAATACAATTTTCCGTCTTATTTTCTTATTGTTGGCAGGTTTCACTTGGTTTCATATTTAGCATTAACAATGTAAAGAGGATATCAGAACAGTTATGAATAGTACATCATATTATGCAATGGAGCATTACGTAGTTCTCGTATCTTCCCCTCCTAATATTGTTTCTTAATAGAGCACTCTTAATTACGTCTTCTCACCACCACTTCACTACAAACCTCAGGGGAAATTGAGCGCTTCAATAGAAACCAAGACCTACTCAATTGGACTAATGACGTCTATTTTGTCTTATCCTATCGGTTCCCGCTTATTTCCTCTCACATCGTTTAGTTCCTGAGCCCCATACAGAAGGCAGTGATTCGTATAGGCCATCGAAAATGCCCTATTACAAGACGCGTGTGTGATTTTATTTGTCTCAAATCAAGAAGTCGAGTTACATTGTTTTAAAATAAATGAACCTAGTAGTGTCTTTTCTTTTCACTATTTTTAAATTATGTTGTCTCTGAAAAGAAGAGATGAAACATAAAATGAGAGGAAGTTTCTAACTTTTTAAGGTTAGGGCAGCACTCCAAGTTAGTCAAATCACTGAGACGTATTTATTTTCATTGCAATTGTTTCAAAATACAACAATATGAATAACACAAATGTTTTAATTTGCATCTATTAGTTAATAATATAGGACAAACAATATTTAGAAACTCGTTTGATTCGTTTGAAATGCGTTAAGTGCACGTACAAACATGGCGGCCGAGCACAACTGTTTCGTGATCTCAACTGTTTCGAGCACATCTCATCTCAGACAAAGTTAAATATCTTTCTCAAATGTCCGGTGACCTATAGATAAAGGAAGTAAAAATTGTTACGGAAAATTGACTAAAATTCAAAGTAAACTTCCATCACTTTCGTGATTTAAAAGTTGCTCTTTTTTTTAAATGAGTGTTTTCTCCATAAGACACAATGTATTTCACCATCAATTATAATTGTAATTACTTCATTTAAATGGCCGGTGAGATATTTCTTTCAAGATGAAATCTCAATAAATACACGTAACTCTGTTTATTTACGCCGATTTCAGGTATTTTTTGTGATTTAATTCTACCTGCGCTTGTACTACCTTCATGCGCTAAGGTACGATGCATCGCTTGTTTGATTTGCTCCATTCATTTACGCAGAAAAGAAACGAAGATTCTAGAGGACATTTGCGTATTCACATACCTGTGTGTGATGATGTCCATGATGTAGATGGCAACCGCAGTCAGCTCTAAATCTAAAATCGTCAGCAAGACATTGCGAAAAGTTAAATATCTGTTGAGAATGTTCAGTTACATTTCTAATAAAATTTCAATACTAAATAAGAACATTTTTGACTATTTTTTTTGAGAAGATCGATCTACTTAAACTGTTTCGAAATTAATTTATCTTCGGAAATAAATTCTACATCGATGATCCTTAATTCATGCCACAAACTTTTAAGGGTTGCTACGGGTCACTGTAACAATCATTTGTTGTGTGAACGAGTGGCGCGGTGAGGCGCATACACGAAGAAATAAGAGATAAAAGGATTTTTTTTGTGGGGCTTTACGGCTCATGTCGACATCAAAGGTCATTGGAGCCCTAAAAACTTGTACAGGTAGGGAAAATGCAGTTACGCACTAGGGAGAGCCAACAAGACTCTCCCCGCGTGTGGGACTCGTCGAATGATTCAACCATACCCACTAAAAACTCTCCTGAATTACAACACACCAAAACATATCTCACAACATACATCAAATCATCAAANGGGGACAATATTGAGGGGTATGACAAAAAATGAGAGGGATGAGAAAAATGAAAGATACTCTAGCCCTAATAGCGTCGGGATCGAAAAGAACAAGAGGTGACCAAGGAAGGTCAGGAAAGAGAAAGGAAGGAGCCCGGCACAAGTAAATGGAAGCAATGCCATACTTAGCTCGGGGCCCCGTGTTCGCTAAACACGTAGATGTAAGCTTACTAGATGTAAGCCCCCTAGGGGCAGATAAAAGGAAATACCAAGTGTTTATTCATAGCGTCGCTGACAGTGCAATGTTTACAATAACTATTTAAAATTGCATCCATCAAAAGTGATACATACTTGACAGAGTCGTTGGAGCGATTGGTGTACACATTCAAAGATTCCAGGAATTTCACACACACGCACAGCAGCTACGGATATTCGAGCGACGATATCCTCATCTGAGTCAAGTGGAGTCGCCTCACCACACTTGCACCCATACATTCCTATGCAATAAATGATACTTACAGTGTCCTCCACCAACAAAGTTTGTGCTATGAATTCGAGATCATTCTGTATTCTTGTAGATGGGGTAAGACGTCCCTTGCACCTCTAGGGAGGGTGCGAGAAGTGGATGACACGTAAAAATAAAGGAAAAACCCTACTTTTCGATTCCGTTGACATGGATCAGAGCATCCCCCGTTTTTTGTAAGTTAACAATCAGTACACATTGGAGATGATGTACCCCTAAAATCCCTGGTGTAGGGGTGAGAATGAAGGACAGGTAACCATAATAAAAGAAAAGACCGATATTAGTGTTGAACAATTCATTTTTGGGAACGTTGAAGTGAAGTGACTCCCTCATAGTCATATAACGACTCTATCACTTCCTTTAATAAATAAACACTCTTTGTGTTGGGGGTGAGAAGGAATGAAATGTCAAAATAATCGAAAATGCCAGATATCGTTGATCTCGTAGTTCAGATAAGTGTTGAGATCGTAGTTTTTCACACCTCGGAAATCAGTAGTTCCATTCTCGAAGACGTCAAAGTTCACAAGTGTAAACTCCAGCACCCTAGGGAAGGGGATGCCATGAAAAAATATATCGAACATGACACACCAGTGACGAGTCCACAATCTTCGGCGTCGCTATGGTGATAGTGAAATCCCGATAGCGTGTAAGTCTGAACTGAGTCCTCATGAAACAAACACATCACGGGCACCCCTTGGTTTGGGACTGGAAATGGGTTTATGGATAAAAAGAATTGAAAACTAATTTTGAAATAAATAGATATGAAAATTGCTTCGGATCCATAGTACTCGTATTAGGGTTGATGAGATTTTTAAACTACCAATGTCACTAAGTTTAAGTTGAGATTATATAGTGGTGGTATCCTTAGATCTGGGGTGGGAGGGGTGAGACGTACAAAATTACGTAAAACGACCGACATTGGGGTGGAGTCCATGGTTTTTGTGTGTTCTGAGATTAACAATAGTATTTCCAATGACATTATCTTCCTACACTACGTAAATTATGTTGGGAAGGGCGTGACAAGAAAATTTATCTAAGCCGGATGAGAAAGGATTTTACGAAAACTCGCCCCTAAAGGGGTGAAATGGGAAATTGTTGTTTTCTAAAAACTTTTTCTTAATTACATCAATGAAAATGAGGGATTGATACACACCAATTCTATCAAATCTCCGCCATTAATGGATCACATTTTCACTGGTTATCTATGTGAGAAAGAATAAAGTTTCAGACATATTACAAAATTCACGCGACGAAAGCCGCGGGTACTCAGCTAGTAAAGTTAAAATCGATATCGAAATGCAAATCATTGCACCCATTCAAGAAATTGATCATTTAAAAGATTTAATTTTCTGACACCAGAAATACCTGAATTCGTCTAAAGTGATTTCAAAGGATGAAGCGCCAATTAAAACGGATAAATCCTACAGAAGCCGAGGCGGGGCGATCTTCGAGAAAACTAATATATTGCATTGAAAAAACCCTTTCAATCCTTCAAACGTCATCCCTTTCCTCCCACGCGCCAACGGAAACAGTTTCTCTCTTTTTTCTTCCCACGATCCTCTTTCGGTCGCTGTCGGGGAAGTCCCGTTTCCTACGTCTCTCTCTCTGACGACGTCGCGGGCGCGAAATTGATAAAACGTCGACCCACGTTCGGGTGTCTCCCTGGACACCTTCGTGGGGTGCGTGGAAATAAATAAGTTTGCTTCGCTGCGAGGGTGTTGTGTCGTGAATTCCATTTTCGACTGGTTTCCGTAGAACGATACCGGGAGTCGGATCGCTGACGTAGTTGATGTGTGACTGGAGAAAGCGTTGCCGTTCAGGATTTGTGATTTTAAACGTAAATAGAATATTTTAAAAATATTTTCTTATGTGATTGTGGAAAAAGGACAATTCTCAAAAAATTTCGAGATAGTTCAAAATATCGTGAATACTGTCTAATTGACCTACTTTGTAAAGTTTTGTAGTAAGAGAATAGAACTGACCTCTTCACTCCTACTTAATCTTAGTATTTTCACTTATGACCACAGTAAACACATCAATTATATGAGGTCCTACACTTGGGTGTTCCTTGAGTGAAGAAAAATAAGGAATTCGATAGAAATTTTGTGTTATAAGTGATGTGTATATACGTAAATATTGTCTCAAGTTTTCTTTATATTGTCTGATTTACCGTGGTCGCAACTGAGAAATACTCAACAGTGTGAGACACAGTTTGGTCCTACAATAACATCGAAAGTGGTTTCCCTGTTTGAAACGAAAATAAAAAGTATTCTGGCCTTATCATGCGACTCAGAATTTGTATTTTACGAAACTTTACTTAAAAATAAAAAATATTCTGGCCTTATCATGTGACGCAGAATTTGTATTTTACGAAACTTTACTTAAAAATAAAAAATATTCTGGCCTTATCATGTGACGCAGAATTTGTATTTTACGAAACTTTACTTAAAAATAAAAAATATTCTGGCCTTATCATGTGACGCAGAATTTGTATTTTACGAAACTTTACTTAAAAATAAAAAATATTCTGGCCTTATCATGTGACGCAGAATTTGTATTTTACGAAACTTTACTTAAAAATAAAAAATATTCTGGCCTTATCATGTGACGCAGAATTTGTATTTTACGAAACTTTACTTAAAAATAAAAAATATTCTGGCCTTATCATGTGACGCAGAATTTGTATTTTACGAAACTTTACTTAAAAATAAAAAATATTCTGGCCTTATCATGTGACGCAGAATTTGTATTTTACGAAACTTTACTTAAAAATAAAAAATATTCTGGCCTTATCATGTGACGCAGAATTTGTATTTTACGAAACTTTACTTAAAAATAAAAAATATTCTGGCCTTATCATGTGACGCAGAATTTGTATTTTACGAAACTTTACTTAAAAATAAAAAATATTCTGGCCTTATCATGTGACGCAGAATTTGTATTTTACGAAACTTTACTTAAAAATAAAAAATATTCTGGCCTTATCATGTGACGCAGAATTTGTATTTTACGAAACTTTACTTAAAAATAAAAAATATTCTGGCCTTATCATGTGACGCAGAATTTGTATTTTACGAAACTTTACTTAAAAATAAAAAATATTCTGGCCTTATCATGTGACGCAGAATTTGTATTTTACGAAACTTTACTTAAAAATAAAAAATATTCTGGCCTTATCATGTGACGCAGAATTTGTATTTTACGAAACTTTACTTAAAAATAAAAAATATTCTGGCCTTATCATGTGACGCAGAATTTGTATTTTACGAAACTTTACTTAAAAATAAAAAATATTCTGGCCTTATCATGTGACGCAGAATTTGTATTTTACGAAACTTTACTTAAAAATAAAAAATATTCTGGCCTTATCATGTGACGCAGAATTTGTATTTTACGAAACTTTACTTAAAAATAAAATATATTCTAGCCTTATCATGTGACGCAGAATTTGTATTTTACGAAACTTTACTTAAAAATAAAAAATATTCTGGCCTTATCATGTGACGCAAAATTTGTATTTTACGAAACTTTACTTAAAAATAAAATATATTCTGGCCTTATCATGTGACGCAGAATTTGTAGTTTCAGAAGATGTAGATATCTAAATTGCCAAATGAACTTATTTGTGTATAAACTCTGAGTTTAATTATCTCATAATATATTGCATTTACTTTTCAACCTAGTGAGCAATCGATGGGATTTTCCTTCTATCCCCGATTTAAATGATAAATCGTTGTACTTTCTTTAGAAAGACAAGTTGGGCGCCCAAAAGACTTTTCTGATTATTGACATTATTTACGTCTACAATCATTATTACATTCAATTACTAAATTGACCTTTTTCGTAGACAATTTATTTCTAGTATCACAACGTTTCTTTCTGATTATTGTTGCCTTTCACATATTCAATAGAGAATTGTTCCTCATTCTTCATATTTGAGACAATGCAATGGCATACATAAAAGTATATTTCTAAAAATAGTCCAATGAAAAATGGGACCACGTAAATAACTAAATAATGCGAGCATGTGTTTCACCATGCGCACAATGCTCGTAAATACGTGACAAATATTTTTATCAAAATATATTTTGGCAAGCATCGCTCGCCATTGCTCGCAACTGTTCAGCTTCCTTAAATGTATCCAAAGCACCGACATGCTGCCGATAGGGAGAACACCGGTATTCGTGACGTGGGAAAGAGCAAGCAATCCACACTATTCGATATTCGGCGAGTGGTCGCTCGGGATATACCGAATGACGAATGTCTCGAACCTCCTCGATACATAAATAAGAATGTTATACACATTTATTCGGTATGCAAATTTAGACAAACTAGAACGATTTTAAATATTTAACCGTCTCTTCAAAACGTTTCTTTTTGCGTATTTTATGAAAGTACTGTTGGGGATTGATAGATCATTGAGCGTAATCATCACCTAAGTAGATAAATAAATAAATAAATTTATTGTCAAAAAAGCAGTTACAAACTACGTATGACCACGTGGGGGATAAACTAATGTACTCTCCGGAAGCGAGCAAGGGACCATCCCACCAATTACGATCAAGGGTCCGAAGACAGAGACGTATATAAATTTTAGGTACACTCATTGGATAATAATAAAAATAGCTATGTGTTATAATATTAACAGAATATCAACAAATTCGTGTATAGTACAACCCGATAAAGATAGTTCAGAAGTACGATTATTATTCAAGTATAGATTATTTTGAATATTACTGTCGAGTTACCGACTTATCAAACTACATGATATTGACCGGGAAGAGATAACTCACACCTCCAGGTGACTCCTGTGAGTTCAGCTAGCTTAGCAAAATATTAGATAAAGGACTCATTCAGAACGGAATCTTTATCCGGATAACATTTTATTAATACTCTTTCTCCTGCTTCTGAGCGATACCACGAAACATCCGGAATCTTGTCGCGGTATTGAAGAGTCTTTGAAATTGAATGGGTGGTATACTGAACTCGCAGAACTACCCGGCGTTGCTAGGAAATAAAACACAACAACAACAACAACAACAACAACAAAACAACTTAATCATTACTGGATATTCTGACATTGAAACACCTGCCACAGGTGTGGAATGTGTTAGCTCATTTTGCCAGGAGTCATCCGGGGTTCTTATCTTCTAAATTCATATGTTATAGTTCCCACATTTTTGTATTTCCGGAATATTAAATTTTCACTTTTGTTAATTTCAACAATTCAGAAAAATACTTTTAGGGTTTTCAGTATTGTATGCTTGTACGTACGTAATTACAAATTATTTTAAATTCCAGGAAGTCGGATATTGCAATTTATACCGAAAGCTTAATAAACAAAACGCTCTTAATAATAGTTACGACTTCTGAATTCTTTTGTGTAGAGATGTTTGCTCGTTGCCATGAGTACACGAAAAACGAAGATTTTCGAACCAATTGAGCCTGTACGCAACAATGAATGAAACTTGAGAGTAAGTGAAACGCAAATATGACTTCTTATAAAAGACTTCCGCATTAAAAACCACGAAAACGTGAATACGATTTTACTACACCCACTATAAGCTATCGAAATATCCAAAATAATATTGGAAATTACCGACCAATATCTCTACTACCCACTTTCTCAAAAATTCTAGAAAAATTGTTCTATAAGCGTCTNTGTGAGATATACAGAAAAATGCGAAAATTAAAAAGTAATGAAAATGAGGGAGGGGGTTGATTTTTCGAAATCTCAAGTAGACTATGCTCTTCCCAGTTCTGAGTCTCAAGTGTGCAAATTTTCATCATGCTCGGATTAGAAATGTAGATTTGTATAAAAGACGTGCAAACACCCACACACCTCCCGAGACACTCTTCTGTATATATAGAGAGATGATATCATCTGTGAAGAAAATACTTGATAGAGAGTGATAGGGTGGAACTGTCACACCGTGACACCAGAAACTGCGTCCATTTCGCACTGACAGCGCGTCAACTGCAGGTGTCCTTCCGTCCAAGTGATCCCGTGCATATTGCGATGTCATCCTCGATATCTTCGTGACAACTGCGTCATCCTCGATGACTGGTAATTGAAGAATCCCCATCGGTGGCTTTTTTAATAAAGTGGGCAGACACATCACAGGAGAGAAACGTCTTATTGAAATCGACAGCGATCTTTTTTCCAGGGCTTGAGGGAATTCTGGGGCAAATCAGTCGTTCATCCTCTGCCATCCATTCTGTCCAGTTTTCGTAGCGGAATCCACCCTCGGTCGAGAAAAAAAAAGGACTTTGGTGAAAAGCCTTCCCTGCCCTCCTTACTCGTTCATATTTGAGTGCTATAGAGTGCTGTTAACCTTTCTGTTGGGTGTGGCATAACGATGAAAGACGACGGAGGATCCTGCAATGGTCGCGAGAGGAGGATAAGGGCGGGGTTGGGTTGCGAAAGGGCGCTGGGTCGGGAGGCGTGGCCCTTTGCGAGGAAATTGTGATGGGCTCGAGTCGGAAGCACGGTTGGGAGAGAGACGAAAGAATGCCAGTGGACTGGAGGACGACGAAGAGCTGAAAGAGGATCTAGTAAAATATGAAAGTGGGCTTTGGAGATCATTGTCTGTAAGAATGGCTTTTCGGGGACTGAGTGAAATTCAATGCGTTTGAGAAATAAAGGTGAAAGGAATGGAGACTTTCAATACATAAACTGAGGGAGTTGGGGGAAAAACGTCCTTAAGAGGAATAAGGGAATCATAAGAGATATCTTTATATTCAAAATATTGCGAACGCAAATGATCAGTAATCGAAATTAATCAAAATCACCTTCGTATTTTAATTCTTTAACATGTTAAAATTCATCAATTTTACGGTATAAATGTATTGAGCACATTACTTTCCATAGAGAATTTATTATCTTATCGAATGTGCTGTGAGGTTAGACATCCTCACTGGTTGACATGCTTAATTTAGTATCACGGAGCGAATTTCTCCGTTCGGTACAGGATTGGAACTTGTTTTCCTGGACTTCTAATGTCCAGTGCGTTGCCTCGCAAGCCTACTGCGAACACAAAAATTTGCCACACTTTTCTGTACTACAAAAGTAACGTTGTGTAGTACATTACATTAATTATGGTGCATTCGTTATAAAATTGAGAGTTAAGCGCAAGTCACTTTTCTTTCTACGTATTTGATTTTGTAGTTGGAAGAAAAAAATTAAAATTGTAATAATCATTTAAATTTCTTTTAAGTTTAAATTTTTACAAAAACGTTCGATAAAGAAAGAGGTAATGTGAGATTATGGAACGTACCGTTATAAAAAAAATCGAATAAGTTTGTCGAAAAGGAATTGCAGATAGTGAAAGTTCTTTCACTTTCTTCTTCATTCACCGAACGCTGTACGACTTGAGAGGTGATGGAGTCAATCCTTTTATGTTCGGAAGTGAATCGTGCGAGATTAATCTTAGGTTAGGAGGCTGAAAAAGATTGATCCATCCTTAGCGAAGGAATACTTGTTACTAAGTTCAAAGAACGTTTATCAAACGTTTGGGTTTTCAGAATTTTACAAATTACGGACTGTTTATAATACGTCTTTTTAACGAATGAGAAAGAGCATACAAATATACATAACTAAAAATTCTTTGTTCCATAACTTATATATTAATATGCAGCAGCGAAAATTACTGATTGAGTGTGCTATTGTCCAACATATTTGTCGAAGACATTGAAATAACCTTTTGCGATTTTGTCTGAGCATAAGTGACCTTGTGTCTAGCAATGAAGATTTTTGTAATACAAAAATCGATCAAGAAAATTAAATAATCGTATCTATGTCTTCCTAAATTGAAAATTATTGCGCTGAGATTCATAAAAATCTATTGCGAAGACTGTTTGGACATTTTTACAAAAATTTAATGGGAAAATATTTTTTGTAAATTTTACTTTTTAAATAAATTAGCATTATTTTAATCTTTGTTTTTAATTATGATATTTTGAGGTTTGTTATACTATGTCCTCTTTGCTTTGAATTCTGAAGTTAAATTCTTTTCCGTTTTGAGTATTTAGGAAGCGCGATTCATGAAAAGAGAAAACTTCCCACGTATTCTCAAACAATGTTTTTAAAAAAAGGAGAGAGTAATGTCCCAAACGTAGGTTATGAATAGAAGACAAATTTGACATTACATCTTTTAAAAGACACTTGAAAGACACTTTTTAATCACTTGAAAGACATGAAAACAGTGATACTACATCTAGTGAAATATACGTCATAGAACAATCAAGGACAGTATTTATAAACTATTAATTACAGTATGATTTTACTCATTTAATACATTTCTAAGTACAATTCAAGATAAATTCAGGATACTTTTTTAATGAGCTATTCCGGTACAAAATTATTATCCTATAGGGTATATTAGATTTGTGTATTTTAGGTAAACCATACGCCAAAGACATATTACTTCAGGTGGTGTATAAACTATTGTATGCTTCTGTATGTATATAATTATTTAATTTCCAACGATTAAGTAAATAATTAAAGTTCCCTACCATTTTATTGATGGATTCAAGTTTTCAGAAATTCGAATATCCTACCAACATTACGCGAGGTACAAATAGAATTACTCTTATGGACGATGGCGAAGTACAAGCGTTGGCTACATTGAGTACAAGCTCTGCACCAACATCAAACCAGTTAGACACAAATAAATCAATAAATAATTTATTGTCAAGACTGTTACAAACCACCTATGACCACATTCAAGACAATAAAGTATAAAATAAACTGCTACTAATATAAAATAAACTAATAAACGCAGTGGGTTAAATTTTCTCAAGTAAAGAAGGGTGCCTTCGAGTGGACGTGAAGCACATCTTCGACTAGTGTTCGTGTGTTCAGAAAACGAGTGACGAAAGAAAGGAAAGAAGGAAGGTCGAAGAGAGAGAGAGAGAAGAAGAGCTATCAGGTGGGCGAACACACAGGCCATTGATGACAGCAATGTTGCCCCAACTCGAGGGTCCAGAGATCGCCAGATAAACGGCGGCGATAAGAGGCAGTGGGCGTTTGAAAGGCGTGGTGGGAGCTCCTCTGATGGTGGTGGTTGGTGAGGCGGATCGGAGCACCGGCGCCGCGCCGTCACGAAAGCTAAGTAGTCGTGTGGAAGTGCCGTTGGGATTTGCAACGAAGAGAAATGGGGAGTGGAGAATGGAGCGAAGTTTTAGCAGGAAGTTGCGTGGAAGTTGGAATTAGGAAAGGTTGTGTGTGTGGAAGACGTTGAGAGTGAGGACGATTTTGTTGAGAGAAAAAGTGACAAAAAAATCTCACAAACATAATGATTGGTTTATTTTCATTAATTATTATAAATTAACAAAACTACCTAGCGTGGCTCAAAATTTTAAATAAATAAATAGAACATTTAAAAAATAGTTTTTCTTAAAACATAAATAAAACAAATTTTTTTTAAAAAAAAAGTAACTCTTCCGCCTTTCAAAATAAAGAGTAGGGTGATTATCTAAACTTGTGAATTGATATTATATTCCCCCCAGGGGACTTACATCTAGTAAGTACGTGTTTGGCGAACACGGGGCCCCGAGCTGAGTCTGGCATTACTTCCACTTACTTGTGCTAGGTTCCTTCCTTTCTCTTTCCTGTCCTTCCTTGGTCACCTCTTGTTCTTTTCGATCCCGACGCTATTAAGGCTAGGGTGTCTTTCATTTTCCTCTTTCCTCTTCTTTTTTAAATGATATATGTAATGTATTGAGATATGTCGATATTTGAGTTTTGAGTTGTAATTCAGGAGGGATTTTAGTGGGTAGAGTTGAGACATTCGGCGAGTCCCACACACGGGGAGAGTCATGTTGGCTCTCCTTAGTGCGTAACTGCATTTTCCCTACCTGTACAAGTTTTTCGGGCTCCAATGACCTCGATGTTGACGACCCCTAAAGCCTCACAAAAAAAAAGAAGATGATATATTCTTTTACTCATACATTCTTCCTAAAACTCCACAGAAATTCAATCAACAATTCAATATTTAAACCATTACTAAAAGAATGTAAATAAAACTAAACGTTCCTTGTAATTCAGTGGGTGCGTCCATAGGTGTTTCAAAATAATTCAGAGCCACATATTTTTCCGTCCAATAATATCTAGTATTTCAAACCAAACACTACACAATACCAAAGAAATATGAATTAAATGAAAATACTTTATTTTAAACAAACAATTAAATTATTACATCAACATTCAAAGGAAAATTGGTACTGAGAAGTTGCATATTTTACCCTTCATAGGGTATTACAACGCCTGTCTAGTTTTATTTCTCATTTTGCCTGGCGTTGAACGGGGTTCTTACATAATATTCTAAATTCATATATTAAGTTTGCATAATTCTCTTCTTTCGTGTTATTAAATTAAATACCATTAAGAAACCCTACAAAAATGCACACAGTTTTCAGCATTGTGTGCTAATATGAACGTCATTACCAATTATTTTAAAATCCAGACAGAAGGAAAATACAGTTTACACAGAAATAAACAAAGACCATAGATAAGGCCTCTGAATTCTTTGGTTTTCATTTCGCTTTTAGGATATGTTCTAGAAAACTATTCTTCACACCCTTTATATAACTTTGCTTCTACGAATCGGTCACGTAGATCATAAGTTCAGTGTATTGTCCTTCTCACATGACGCAATTGAATTCTGGCAGACATATTAGTAAGCTTCTTAGTCAACAGTCATGCGAGTGAAGATTCACATCTCGTTAGCAACCAAGTTTAATAGTTTTTTTTTCTCCTCTTGTAATTCAATAATATTAACCACACTTTGCATTTTTATTGCAAAAATCCTTAAGAAGCGTCCTTTGATATTTCAAATAATTTCATCGGTCACTTTTTCCGATTTCCATGCAACAGACATACCTAATAAATAACGATCATTAGTATATATTACAAATTACCGTATTACAATATATTTATCCCATATTATATTGTTTTCATTGAGCATTATCGAGGATTAACAACTAGTAATTTTTTTAAACAATTTAACGAAAATCTAATTTCTCTACTCTTATTCAGTAAGTAAAAAATTCGCAGTGGCGTTTCTATACCGTTATCAGGGGGTGGAGGGGGGCTAAGCGGGAAGCATTATTAGTTTAAAAATTTTGATTTCTCGCACAAATTTTATAACTATTACCTTTAAATAAAATGCGTCAAATAAATAATAAACAATTAACAATCAGATATTATTAATAACAATAACAATTATAACTAATAACAATTATTAATCTCGTAACACTTTTACAAAGTATGTCATTTATCAACTTTAATTTTATCTGTTAAGAGTTCAATTCCAATTTGGGGGGGGTGGGTTATAACCCCCTCACCCCTCATGCTTTGCTTTCTGAGGATTGTCATTTGCGTCAAAATTTTCATTCACTTTCGTTCGTTAGAAACAAGAAAAATTAAATCAAGATCAAATAAAATAATAATTTGTGCTGAGAATTCAAGAGAAACATTACGTAATTTTTAAATCAATTTTTTCACGAACATGAATCGAATTACTACAAAAAAATTAATAACCACAGCTGTGACAACGTGAAACAAAATTGAAGTTATATGGATATTACTTTACAATAAATAAGTCAGTTTCTCTTTTATCTACATCAAAATGATGTAATATATTTAGTTTCTGCAATCACTAATTCAAGTACTCTAACTCATTTAAATATGGGATAATTTGTAATCCGTGACGGAAATGTATTTTTTGTACATTCTATTATGAGACATTAGACAGAAACGTTATGTGGTTCTAATTCCTAATATGAAAAACGAGTGTTCTAATTCCTAACATGATAAATGTTTTCTGAGTCTTTCTTGAAGATTTTTTTACATAACGCTCGTATCTAACCCCTACTCTTATATATTTGAACGATTTTTTATTTCAGTTATTTTT
Organism: Laupala kohalensis; assembly: GCA_002313205.1. Taxonomy (NCBI): domain Eukaryota; kingdom Metazoa; phylum Arthropoda; class Insecta; order Orthoptera; family Trigonidiidae; genus Laupala; species Laupala kohalensis. The sequence continues at coordinate 96,886 of NNCF01127341.1, forward strand.
CGTTGGTCTACGTTTTTTCGTAGAAATATTCTATTCGAGAAATTTTCAAAGAGAATAATCAATCCCGAGACTCTTGACGTTGAAAGATAGTTCAAAGAAGGTGATTCACCTTTAAAGATAATATCGCGCTTACGAAATTTTCATCCAACGGGTATCGAGTTGGACTTTAAAGAAAACAAAAAAAAACCTCCAGATAAAAGAATAAAGATCTCTCGACTTCAGCTGAATGTGTGAATACTCTGACTCAAACTCGTAGAAACCGGCTCGCTTGTTGGATGTGTAAAACATCTGAACTTTTTTGCGTATTGCGTGCTGCTGAAATTTGTGAAGTTTAATGGCATGTTTAGTTTTGTTTTTGTAGTAAAGGTGAGGCTTTATCTTTGAAAGGCGGTGATGTTAAATTTTTGTTCAAACTGTTTTTTTTTGAAGAATTTTTTCAAGAGTATAACTGCCTCATCATTTTGAAGTGTAATAGTTTATTTTTGATTTGAGATTCATTCACATTATGAAATGGCTATAAACTTATCTAGGAGTTTCACGATCTATAAATATGATAAAATATTTTAGTTTTTCTTATGATTGTCAATAAAGAGTTGTTATTTTATCTCTTTCTATAGAAATAATTATTTTTCATCATACTTGTTAAGTGAAATACGAACTATTATCGTAATTTTTGCGTTTTTTTGCAATTGTTTATGATGCAATGCTGAGATGTCTAGAGTTATTTAGTGTGCCTACTAAAAAACGAAAACCAATATTCCTTCCTGCCTCAAGATTATTAAAATTCAGCCCGATTTTTTTTGGCTATACGTTAGGTGGATGGATGTACAATTCTTGACTGGAATCGGGTATTCGAGGTTTTTCATGATGTCATTGTTGTAATTACTTCTCGTTATTTCTTGCGTGTATATGTTGGACTAATATGTAACAATATAAATGCATTCTTACAAGCGCAGTCCATGATGATAGTGCGACAAATGCTCCGTAAAGTAAGAGTCAATAAATTGATAGTGACCGCATGGAAGGTCAGTAAAGAGAAGGTTTTTAGGGAAGCTGAAATGCCCACATTAAAAAAAAAAAGTTTATAGTAAAAAAAGCAGTTACAAACTGGTTATACCACATGGAGGACAATAAACTAATTTACTCTCAGGAAGCAAGTAAGGGACCATCCCAGCAATTTCTATGAAGGGCTCTAATGCCGTGCGGATTTAACATTTCAACATACTCCTAACGATAAAAAAATAGTTCGACACGTGTTATAGTATTAACAAATACCAACAAATATTGTATTTAATAAAACATAAAAGTCATTACTACCCTTTGATATCTATGATGAGGAGGACTCTTCGGGAAGGTGGGAACCTTCATGGTAACATGCCGACAATGCTTTTCCTTCACTATACGCGTAAAATCTGTTGGCTGTATACACTTGACAAAAAAAAGTGAAATAAAATACAATACAAGTGAAAAAAAAAGAAAAATCTGGAAATTATCTGAATCTACGTATAAATTCCCTTCCTTACAACAGAACTGGTCGAGGTACTAAAATTTACTAGAGACCTAGAATCCACCCTAATTTTCTCGATAACCTCCCTACAAGGACAGTAAGGACCCGGTGACGAAAAACAATAAAAAACTAAATGAAATTAAAATAAACTAACTAATATGGAAAAATATCCCTAAAAATCAGATTTTGGAACTTAGACTGAATAAAAAAGTAAATTAATGAAACAGTATATATTCTGTGATTAGAAGTTCACTACGGTTCGACATAATGTTGCAGTCGTCGCCAGGTGCTTTATACAAATTAAAACAAGAAACATAACAACAGAACAAACGAACATGATATTAAACATAAATATAAACACAAAGGATGTATACATAAAAGCAGATACTACACAAACATGTAATAATATTGTATTGTAGTTACATATAGCTTAGACTGTGGTTATATTCAAACTACCTTGTGTAGGTACTTTTTATAAATATCATTTCTGATATACAACGTTAGTAATGCTTAACTTCTTTGTCCTATATTAATGTATTATCCCAATCCATCAAGTGATCATTATTAGTGCAATGTGAGGTTAATACACTTTGTTCAAATGATTTTAAATTTCGTTTGCGCTCCTGGATTCTAGTTTTTAACCCTCTCTTAGTTTGACCTGCATAGCTAGCATTACATTATTTTGTATACTACATCATATGATCTTTCTTATCTTTCCCTTTTGTTGTCGAGTTATTTTTATTTTTAAATGATGAAATCAATTTCATACTTACCGCTTGTCCGTTAAAGGTCATAAGACTTGAATTATTTGTTTAGTTTGATTATATAATAGATATTAATTGGAGGAGTATTGTTAGTTTTATCTACTATCACCTCCCATTTCAATTCCCTCTGATTCTTACCCACGCACCTTCATTCCCTGCCTCGCCCATCCCCTACAACTCCATTCTCTACCCTCTCTTTTTCGTCGAGCACTAGATGAAGCATTCGTAAATTGCTTCCGTGTCGGTCGATGTTCGTTAAATTCGAAAGAGGAAATGGGATGTTTTCCCTTCTTCCCGCCCCGTGATGAGCAATCTCATCACTTAGCATCGAACCAGGCACTTACCACATTCGCGTTCTCGGCTGATTCAGAATGAACGAACGAAGAATCTTTAAATAACCGGGTCACACATCCCATGATTAGGAACTTATTTACAGTAGAATCCCCCTTAACCGACCTCCGATAAACCGTTCCTCGGATTAACCGGCCTTTTCCGTGGAACAGTCGTTCTCTTTCTCTTTCAGCGTATTATGTAGATGAGATCATGTGAATAATTAATTTCTCAAATGTAATTTCTTTCTCGTTGTTACCTTTTGTACTAATTTTCTAACTGTTTTATACCGTGTGTGTGTATTTTATAGATGTTTGGGCGAGTGATTTGTTATTTAACCTCTTATTATGTCTTCGTTTCTCTCTGCTACCGAGTATTGCCCACTTGAAGATTAATGAATTATTATTATTATTATTATTATTATTATTATTATTATTATTATTATCATCATCATCATCAT
>NNCF01127341.1:101342-122741 GCA_002313205.1 Laupala kohalensis
TTTTTTTTTTTATTTTTATTATTGTCATTTTATGTACATTTATATTTTTCAGTGTATGTTACTGACGATGGTTGCTATGCAGCCGAAAAAGCTTTATACCAATAAAACAATGAGCAACATAGAAACGCCCTTTAATTTATCATGCTATGATAATGTTGCTAAAGCTCCACAATTAACAAGCAAAAACATATATAAATCTGTTATTACACAAGTAATGCTATCTGTAAACCTTAATTACACGTATATAAATTTAGTTGAAGACAACTAATTTGTAGAAACCCTCTAGGTTATATGAACCTCCAAAATTACACGTTGAACTGTTACAAGTTACGTCACTGCTAACGAGTAACCGGTTTACCAAGACTACCGCAGCAGCCTCATGATTCATCGAGTCTCTGCGACCGATGCTACCCAGGTCACATCTCACGTAACCGGCGGACTCAACTCACACGTAAAAAGTCCTCGAGGTTCCTCAAGGGTATGGGTTGCAGAAGGTTGGAATAAGTAAAATGAAAAATAGGACAAAACAAGCTTGAACTGCTGTATCAAAGAGCGCTGCACCCGCATATATTATATGGGGCACAAGCTTAGTGTGCGCAGAGTAAAACAAGCACATGGAAAGAAGATTGTCCAGTGTACAGCGAAGTTGCCAATTACCATGGAGTGAAATGTATCGAAGTACTTCAACAAAGGCTATGCAAGTTTTTCTACGGGTTTTATCCATAGAGATATAGATAAAAATTACTTAAGGACAAAGATTCGTCGTGGGGAAGAAGTACGACTCGGAGAAGTAAAAATAAGTCAGACAATGAAAGGCAGATTAACCCAAGAATTGATTAAAATCTGGGCGATACGGTGGTAAAAAGCTAAGGAAGGGCGTATAACATATAGGTTTATAAAAGATGTAGAGTTTATTTATAAGAGAAGGAAATGGTTCCACACCACGCACGCAATGTATCAAAACTTGACACGACATGGTCGAATACGAGACTACCTATGTAAGAGAAAGTTCATAGATGACGCAAAATGCAAATGTGGGAAAGAATTAGATACAGTCCATCATATTATACATGTCTGCGAAATAAATGGTAATGAACGAGCTAGATTGCAAAGAGATCTCTTGCAACATGGAATATTTTCAGATAAGGATTGGCCAAAATGCATCTCCACAGAACAAGCATATACACGTTTTGAAGAGTGTGTGAATATAGCAATGTGCATTCGACACGAGTATGACTAGATGGTGGGAAGTTCCCCACCTCTTCGCGGTTGGGACAGGAAACATATGTGCCTCGTGTAGCACATGTGGGTAAGCGGGAACAACGAAAATGAAAATAAAGAACAGCCGCTAAGGAGGGACGTGAGAGAAGAAGGAAAGAGAAAATACATGAGAGATATAAGTTGTAATTCTGAAAGAGATGTACCAACTAGAAAGAGACAATGATATGATATGAGACACCAAAACCCAGGTAGTGGCCACACGGTCCATAAACCGGGTTAATGGAACAGAATGAAAATGAAAACAAAATCAATATGTTCAATATAGAGCCTTTGATGCTTATGTAGTTTACATCACTTTCAAGAAAGCGAAATATAAACTAATGTGTTGTAAAAAATTGTCTAGATTCTATTGAAATAATGTCTCGAATTTAGTGTTATTTTAATGTTTTATAAACAACATTTTCCAAATAATCTACAGCTTGATAATAATAGGAACTTCTGAAATATTTGTTTTGTGTTTCATTAAGTACAAATTTGTTTGTATTCTGTTAATATTATAACATGTTACCGAACTATTTTTATTATCATCTTAGGAGTGTGTTGAATGTTAAACCCACCTCTGCCAAAGGTCCTTGATCCGATTATGTCCCTTACTTGCTTCCGGAGAGTAAATTAGTTTATTGTCCTTCACGTGGTCACATACAGTTTGTACTGCATTTCTGATATTAAATTTATTATTATTCAAATTATCCAATGTACCAACACTATAGCTGAAGGAGCCTCAACTTTCACGTTTTTGAATTTAAATAATTGGGAGACACCCGGACTGTCTCTACTGAAAGGGAAGGTTATCTATTCTAAACTCACAGACATGAGAGATCCAACACAGCCAAATTGGGAACCACACTCGTGTTTACTAATTAAACATGCATGTTTAGTATTTATGGTTTTTTTATCATTGTCTGTGTGTCACATAAAGAGTTTACTCATAATTCCTTCCATCAGGAGAACCGTAAAGCAGTTGTGCTCTCAAGTACACTAAACCACTCGAAATCAGCGGTTCGCCGACGGAATCTCCTTTCACGCCCGGATAACGTCAGTGCGATAACTTTGTTTGTGAAGTATAACGCCCAAAGCATGCCATGATATAATCACGTTTAATATACTACTTTTCTTAGAATACTTGTAACCTGCGACCTTAGTACGGTTTTTCGTTATCCTCATTCTCCGATACGAGGGATTGACTCTAAGAAGTTGTTGTAATTAGAAGAATAGTTATGTCATATTTCATGATTTATTTCCACTTCATCTCATGGATTAGCAGAAAATATCTAAAACAAACAAAATTTTCCAATAAACGTGACTTAAAATATATCTTGTATCAGCAGCCACACGGTAATTATTACTTTATACTGACTAAATTACATTTTTTATGCAAGTTGTTTTTGATCGTTTTTATTTATAATAGTTTAACTCTAACTGAACGCAATCTTGCAACGAACACTATCTCTGTACACCCATCCTGGGCCGGGTTTATCTCCGGTTTTCCTTCTGGTAGAGACTGATTTTCCCACAGGCAGAAATGTCATTAATACTTTTATCTTATTAATTTCGAATTTTGCCTGCATATAATATCTACGGTTCATTTTGGAATAATATATGGATAACAGTTCGTATTTATTAAGTAATTTATTTTATAAATACTAAATCCGCCACTGCCCTTGGGCTCTTGATCGGAATTGATGGGATGGTCCCTTTCTTGTTTCCGGAGAGTAACTCAGTTTATTATCCCCCACGTGGTCATACGCAGTTTGCAACTATATTTTTTGGACAATAAAGTTTATTTATTTACGCAAGTTTCTTTGGATCACCTCTTCCAAAAATGTGTTATAATTAATTCACTTATGACCTTAAATAACTTTCTAAACGTAGAAAAAAACCCAGTAATGATACCTTTTCCTAATTTAATCTAGTTTGATCCTCTCTATTATATAGCATAGCAATATTGAACAAGAGATTTGGGTCACATATAATGGAGCTCACACGTCAGTTATATTTGGAAATTGTATAATGTACTAAAAATGTTTTAAACAGGAATTTCAAGGATCTCCTTGCTCTTGTCGGGAGTTAGAAATAACAGGCAGTTATCCAATGATAAAAGTAGCCGATCTTATCTATAATTTGATCGGCTAAATGATTGATTTCGATCAATGATAATGTCATCACAATAATCTTCACTGAAGAACTTTCCAGTGTTGATGAGTTTTCCTGACACGTATGTTCACACCTAGCGATGTTAATCGCAATCGCTAAAATAACGCACTATTGATGAATCAATAATTCATTTAGAAATAATATTATATTTGTTCAATATATTTGTAAGATAATATTTGACGTGTTCAAATGCTAATTCAACCAATGATACGATAAAACGTGTAAGTTATGTCCCCAAAATACGATGAACAGAAATATATAAATTTTATCTAATTATCCTTTTTTAACGATACTACAACGATATTTAGCTTTGTACTAAACATTAATACCCTTTGGTTTTCCATAGTTCATTCTTTCATGTTAAGTATTAGTTTTAAGTATTAAATCACAGGGACAATATTTTAACTTTTGTTTGCTCTTTCAACATCACATCATTGCAGAACTTCGACCAAAACGGAATATTGGTGGATGATTTACAAACATGTCTATTAGAAAGTAATATACAAATTGAAGGAGGCGGTAGATTTGTTGTTTTTGACTCTTTTATTTTTTTGTCTTTTAGATACTGGAGAACAAATTAATTCAAGTTTAAACAAAAGGTTAATTTTTCTTTTGTTAAACTAGATCTTCAAAATGATCCCTTAACTACGTCCCGCACTTCATACATTTTATTTACATAATTACTGAAGTTCTTGATCACTTTCCGCTTCTTCTTACGTGCGTTGTAAAATTTATAATTGCAAAAACTAAAGTAATATTTTCGAACCCAATTCTTCCGGATAATTATATGTAAATTACTTCCCCCTTGTTTTTATTGTTACTCGCTAAGGTCGTTTTGTCATTTTTAAACTATTTTAGACCATGGATGTAATTGCATATATTCCTGTAAATTCCATGGATGTAAATGCATGCTGAAATATTATTCATGTCAATAATGAAAAAAAATGAACAGCGCCAATTCTTTGAGAATATCAATGAGAATGTGCATTGAATGAATTCAAAACGTAAATCTATGCAAATTATTCCACGGAGGATTATAATTTTTTTTCTTCTGAAATTTGCTACATTATTGATTACGTGAAACCGTATTTAAAGAATGGAAGCTAGCTCTCAACCTATTATGGGAATGCGTCAATATGAACGAAAGCAATTACTTCTATGGATTCATCCTTTAACATCGTTTTACTGAAGCATAGGACACCCGCACCAAAAAAATGTTTTTAATATGTAGTTCATTTCAGTTTAGGGTCATTCCATGTCAAATCAACACAGGGTCTAAACATCACCATCTCGTATTTTGATAAAAATTTGTGGGGAAGTAGCCATGATATAGACTAAGAAATGAACCAAGAACTGTTGTAAAATTTCTATCCGTTTGTAAGTTACAACAATGTAAAGTTTAGTCAATACGCTCCAAAACGGTTCTACACAAAACGTTTGAATTGTTCTGGAAGCTCTCCTAATTGAGATAACAGACCCTGTAGAGGTATCATTTTACTGCTTATTTAATGATATTTACAATGATATGGATTACTTTGAGTTTTTCATAATTATATCAAAATGAGACGCTTATCTGACAATATATGCGTTGCATTATTACACTGTAGCAATATTTTACATAATAATTGTGTATAACAAGAATTAAGAGAAAAATTTCCGCACGCGATACGCGGCAAGAAAGCTGCGTTCTGTTATTGTTTTAACACTGAACCCATTTTCATCCCACGTTGATATTTTCCCAGATGATTAACAAGATTATAAACTATTTTTAGTATTAATTTTAACATTTTCAAAGCGGCGCATTTTTAGAAATTAAAAAATTAAAAGTTTTAATTTGAACAAGTTAATTTTCCCATAACTCATATCATTAAGTAATTTCTAAAATGACACCTCTACCAGGTCTGTTATCTCAATTAGGAGAGCTTCCAGAGCAATTCAAACATTTTGTGTAGAGCCGTTTTGGAACGTTTTGTTTAAATTTTACATTGTTGTAACTACCAAACAGATAGAAATTTTACAACAATACCTGGTACTTTTCTTAATCTATATCATGGCTATCTCTCTACAAAATTTTGTCAAAATCTGAGATGATCACGTAAAAAAATATATTAAAATTGTGTTGATTTGACGTGGAATGGCTCTTTACATGCGGTAAAAATGGAAAATCCCCCGAGAAAAATATGTTTTCTCATCTCAGAACTATTATCAAACCCTTAATCGGCTTAGAAACTAATTATAATACAATCATGACTTCTCTATGATAATCGTAATCTATCAATTGGTAATCTTCTTATTCCTCACAGATCTATAGCTAAAAGTTTCTTTCTTTTTTTTTTTTTTTTTTTTGTGGGTGGGGGGCAGCACGGACTTTTTACCAAAAATCAATTGATCTTTGCTTTTAGTTGTTGTCCCTATATTTCAAATTCGCATAGTTTTATACTTCACTTTGTTTATCAAAAAATGTCAGTTCAATTAATACACTAGAAATATACGGACAAAATACTTAGTACCTAAAAATATTGTTCATGACTAGTTACTAGTACTTTCATTTTAGTTTATATACAATGTATAATTTATATACTTGGGGCTGGGACCCTTCTTCCCCTCTTCTGATTAAGTTCCTAGTATTATTTTCTTTGACCATTGGCATATCTTAATAGCTCCATTACAATTTCATCGTTAAAGACCACACATTCCTGTCTGCAGATCCCTCGGAGGCGTCTGTCAATCTTCGTCTCAGAGAACACACATCGCTCGTGTCTTGTGCCTGCAGTCACAGGATCATAACCAACACACACTTCGTGAATCAGGATGGTGGTGGAGGAACGTCATCTGCTGAGCGAATGCGTACTCACGCGCATCGCATCCAGATGGCCGTGACTGATGAGCGCTGGTGGCTCCTCTGCGGACCGATGGACGCACTACTGTCGGATTCCAGGTGTTGTGAGGATTTTGTCGCGAGGAGCGAGCTACGTATCAACTTGAATCAATTATCAGGATTTTGAAGAAAATAAGTATTTTTGGAATGAATGATTTTTGTTCGTAATTTGCAACATTCTAATAGATTTCTATACATATAGAGATAATATATATTATCAAACTTAAACCCTACATCTATCGTAAGAACAGTGATGATGTAGTTATTGCACTATATGTTTAATTATTTCTGTTGCCTTCGACACGTTTGCGCAACCAGTTGCTCATTGAGACCCATGAATGCAACCCGCAATCTTTAGTAGAAACAGTAGAATTAATTCTGGAACTCTTTTTTGTTTGTTCTCTTCTTCTGTCCGTTCAAGAAACAATTGACAATTTCCTTCCGATAAATATTTTTTAGCGCCTGTCCAATACCGATCAGCTACGTGCCTAGGCGGGGGCGTTGGGGGCAGTCCTTCCTGGGTCCTCATTAGTCTGATATGAAGGGAACCTCCAAATGATAACATGAACACGCAATGTTCAATTAAAATATACACTAAAATTACTAAATCAGAGTAAAATAAATAACAGCTGAGCCTATTCTATGAGTTTTCTCATATTTTAATTTCAAATTTCTTGGCGTAATTGAAAGTAAGACATAAACACTGGCTTGTGGCTTGAATATGGGGCCTCCAGACAGATTCCCACCCCGATCCTCATTAGGTATGGGGTACGCTGGTAACGATTCCGACGTAGAAACACTTTTTAATTCTTAAAAAGAAAAAACATTTATTGGTACATAATTTGGTGCGCTTTTCTAGATACATTTTTAAGGGCGATGCCAATAAATTGTTTCGAAAACTTTAAAAGGTTTTTAATTTTATTATTTTTAATAAATTCTTTTACATAGAAATCTCTTAGATTACGGTGAACCTCACCGCCAGGTAACAGATTAATCATGTTACGTCGAATGAAGGTTCACCGTAATCTAAGAGATTTCTATGTTTGTGAACCAGAAATGGAAAATAATACCCAAATCAAGTACTTCCTAAGGGAGTCGCCTCAGATGAGGAATCTAGTCTCTACGAGACCACCTCAGAGGTCTTTGGGTTTCACAAGTTGAATGAGAATGGTAGACGGGCCCGAGAGGCGAACGGGATGGCGCAGTTGGTAGGCGCATGAGCGCGTAGAGCTCAAGGTCCCGGGTTCGAATCCCGGTCCCGTCTCCCATTTTCATTCGACGTAACATGATTAATCTGTTACCTGGCGGTGAGGTTCACCGTAATCTAAGAGATTTCTATGTTTGTGAACCAGAAATGGAAAATAATACCCAAATCAAGTACTTCCTAAGGGAGTCGCCTCAGATGAGGAATCTAGTCTCTACGAGACCACCTCAGAGGTCTTTGGGTTTCACAAGTTGAATGAGAATGATAGACGGGCCTGAGAGGCGAACGGGATGGCGCAGTTGGTAGGCGCACGAGCGCGTAGAGCTCAAGGTCCCGGGTTCGAATCCCGGTCCTGTCTCCCATTTTCATTCGACGTAACATGATTAATAAATTCTTTTAGTAATAATAATAAATTTATTGTTAAAAAAGCAAAAGTTACAAACTGCGTCATGTGATCACGTGGAGGACAATAAACGAATTTACTCTCCGGAAGCAAACAAGAGCAATCCCATCAATTCCGATCAAGGGCTCTAAGGCAGAGGTGGATTTAACGTTTCAGCACATTGCTACCAAAAAAATAGTTCGATAGGTGTTGTTAAATTAAAGTAATACCAAAAAATTTGTAAATTTTCTGTGTTATTGTTTTAAAACATTTCCGGGGGTTCCCATCCCGATCCCCTTTGACCCGGACAGTGTTCCATATCTTCCATGCGCACGGCCCGCAACACAGGGTGAGCCTAGGAGCCTACAGATTCTACATCCTGCCCTGTAGGGAAGCATTGCCTCTCCACAACATAACGCTGCTCGGAGATTGTGATACATGCACGTATGTATGTATTTCACTCAATCAGTTTGTAACTGCTGCAAGGATAATACAGACGCAATATTTCCAGTATAAGGTTTCTTCAAACTAGAATTTTTCTAAAATATTTAAATACACAAACTAAGTAATTGTGTTTTTATTACTTTTCGCTGCGCAAAAGCAAATTCCTACAATTTTGTAGCAACTATTACCAACTGCTAACAATTTTTTTTTAAACCTTAAGAGCGTCCGTTCTTCAGTTGCTCTTCGAAATGACACTAATGTTAATGGCATTGTAATAATAAGTAACTGATAGTGGGTCTTTAGAGTGGTCTGGATGGTACGACGGGAACGGTGTGTTGCAGAATCAGTCTCCAATATCTGCCGAATACATTAATTATTTATTGTACCAAGCAAATCTGCGAAAAACTACGTATGGGTACAAATACTCTAGTATAGGGCAGTATAAGGCAAAGATCCACACCATCCTTTTTTCCACACATATCAGAGTTGAAAGTGATGAATTTAAATTAAACTATCATTTGTAGATTCCCTTTTATCATGCATATTCAAACAAATCCCTTTATATTCTCTCCAAATTTCCACATTTTTGTCAACATACTTTTGCGGATCTCTGCCGCAATGCACCGGAAGTTTTTCCCGCTGGAGGAAAAAGACAGAATTCTCAAACAAATCAGTTTAGTGTTAAAAAACAAGAAAAATCTATTTGCGCAGGAATGATATAAAAAAACTCAACTGTTATCCCCTTTAATTCACGATCGTTGGGCTAAGTCATAGTTTTAATGCAAAAGTGAATAATGACAGTCAGATCCTGAACATTCAGGAGGACACTGATAATTTGCTGAGAATATGCTGATGCGCTCGGTAAACAAAAAAACTGATTACATAAAAATAACATCTCATTTTCTTTTCCCTATATGTGAAAATCGAAAAACCGGTCAACAACAGAATTCTGTTTTTGAAGTCCATATAGTGACTACGGAGTTCTTTATCACTAAAACTCACAACGGATTGGACTTTACTTTTATGTTCCTAATATTGACAACAATGAGTGTTTAGATTTATCGAACTGATTTTTTAAAAAAATTGTAATTATGAAAGCACAAATAGTTCATTTATAAATTCGGATAATGATTTTAATTTTAAGATTAATTTCTTTATTGTTATTTGTATTGTAAATTAATGAAATGATTTTTAAAATATTTTCCCGTTTTAAAATATTATGTGAAGTGAAATGCAGTTTAATAACAGAGCATGCATTCTTTTAACTTGTTAATTTGTAGAATGCACTTCATCAAAGGTGCCGGATGATTTTAATGTTTTGAAATTCATAAGAGACCACTGGGAAATGCGCGACGAAACAGAAATCTCCATATAAGGCTTCCGTGAGAACAACGCAATTTACACATTCTTCGTCACGAACATTTCCCTTCATTACTTCATCGAATGGCTTTACGCGGCTGCAGCGGCGAGCGAAGTCGTGTGCCCCGGCGTGAGATAGTTCGCGTGGTTTCCGTTACTGGCGCTGGCGGTCGTGTCACTCGCCAGATCGTTGCGCGGCGCTCGTTTCGTGCGGCCGATTAGCGAACTACTCGCAGCAGTTCGGGCACGCTCCGCCGACGGATTGCGGTGCATGATGCCAATTGCTACGACATTTATTTCCACCATATCACTCTTGAATTCTTTCAGAGCGATCTGTTGAATATACGTGACTGAGCATGAGGGCTCGAATCATAGATGACGTAGATATAACATATTTTTTACTAAACTTTCCTGGGGTTTGGTCACATATTGAAAAACTAAAATTCTCTTCGAACGTGTCAACGTTATGATATATGTAGTGTGATTGTCAAGGCTACAATAAAAGAATAACATGAAATTACACACCAAATATACATAAAAGATATACTACTAATTATCAACACATCAAATTATAAAACATAGTAAACAAAAAAGGAAGTAAACTTTAGAAGGTAAGAAAATTACAAACAAATATTACAAAAATTTGGTAATTTTGGTATTTGCTAATACCAATTATCAAATTTACCTAATATACCAGTGTACAATTTTGTATATTTCGTATGGATTTTCATGTTATAATTTATTGTATATAAAATTGTAAAATTAAGAAGAGGTCAAGAAGGAACGAATATTTTTCATTTTCTAATATTTTTTCATGGGGAGGGGGAATTTAGAGTTAATCTTAGTCACATTACTTTTTTATGTATCCTTCTGTATAGAATTGTTTCTGTTCCATATTTTCGGCAATCGCGGAAAATTGTACTTTTAAATACGGTTTCATACGTAAACGTGTAGCAAGTAAATTTTTGCGTGGACTCCTCTTTGAAATCGTATTATATTCGTATTCATTTACTTTCAACTTCGCTATGGACGAGGCACCCGAAGGTACAATGACGATTTCAAAGGTACATTAGGTTTAGGGGTATAGGTATTACGCAAAAACGGACTTGTTAAACTTTTAAGTACAAAGACATATTTAACTACATAATGAAAACCAAAGTTATAGTCAACTGAAAATTATTGATTTGCCAAAACCGGCTTTCGACAACTTATACGGTCATCGTCAGTGGCCTACAATCAAAATATATTTAGCTATTGGTAAAAAATGGTCTTAATAATAATTATATACAGTAGTAATTACAAAAATATGAATTAAAATAGGGAGTACTAGTATGTTGAAGTTAATAATAATCAGAGAATTTAACACTAATTGTTTTGATATATTTAAAAGATTATATAAATAGTTTAATAATCGATGTTTGTTTGCAAAATTATTACATGAAAAAATGAAATTAGTGAATATTCTTTGCAACAAGGAAAGTTTTGTAAGCCGAGCTTACAACACTTACAAAACTTATTGAATATTTATATAATCTTTTAAATATCTGAAAACAATTAGTATTAAATTCTCTGATTATTAAGTAAAAACCGAATACAACACCATTACCCAATTATAATTAAGTACGTAGTATAATTTCCCGCGGCTGCAGAAAGTATCGCAACGAGACAGTCGTACAAAGAAGTATGAGTTAAAAAGTAATGTGGCTGAGAATAAATCTTAATTCCCCTCTTCACGAAAAAGTACATAACTGATAAACTTTGCAATTTTAATCATACAAACTTAAAAGATAAATTAATAAAAAATACGTGTTGTTTCGGCACACATAATTCCAACCAGCTAGGAATAAAGTTTTCCCTAAGTGATGCTAATTGTTTTCTCAGTACCTTTCCGCCAGGCTACGCTTGGCATTCTTCTCACCCCCTAAATGCAGGCTGCGGTAGCTAGCCTTTGTTCGACAAAACACCTTTCACCCGAAAATGCACATTTCCTGCATCATTCATTTCGCAAAGGTTTCAAGTATTAGCATGGAGCCCCATCAGATGGCCGTAAGATAGCGCCACCAAACGGCCACCTTTTCACCACGGCACCCTTCCTGAGCTGTCCTCAGTCTTACAGCCCTCTCTCATTCTGTACCCAGCGCTCATCCGATTCAGACGCGCTCTCAGCTCCACCCGCGATCGCTCCAGAAAGTCGAACGCGGTCTCTGTCGGCTCCCATGCGCCGAACATACATATCATACAGTCACCCGATTTCAAATCGGTTCTCTCAACTTTTTAAGTCTGATTACTTAATTAGTTTTATTTAATTTTCTATTCATTTTATTATAGAGCGAGTAACGTCAAGTCGTATTGTTAAATTACATTTAAGAGCACCTTCACAAATTGCCGCACGCGACCGGGATCTGCTCCCATTCTGTATTATCATCGTGTGCGCGTGTGCTTATTGTTACTACGCTTCAATTCGCGCCCGCCAACTTAGCGTGTGCATCATTGTACTCCCTTGCGAGTGCGTATCCAGGCATTTCAAGATCTCGAGCTGCCGGCTGAAGACAACACCAGCTGGACTCTCCAACTGAGTTCGTATCTGCCGTGAGTTCGAGTCTGAGAATCCAGCCAGATGTTGTGAGTTAAGCTGAACATAGTCTCATTGGAATCAAGTACTGTTTCAACTCCAAGGTAGACCAGTTATTAACGTACTGTGGTTGGCGATAGTACAAGTAAAGAACTGCTCCTATAGAACTTGTGCCAATTGTGTAATCATATAGAAGGGTTATTAAGTTAATGATATTTATATTCATATTTCACCCTTCCATTTTATCTGCTTTAATTGCTCAATTGCTCCTCTGGTTTTTGTATGTTTAGTTCAATAACTCAATGTTTATTTTCTTCATTACCTATCATGTTGTGACGAGATTCGAGTCAGTAAATTTATTAGACTTAATTTTTGCTATTCTTCTTTAATTTACCCTGCTCACATTGCTTCCTCGGAAGCTGGTCCTCCGTCGGCACAAATCTGTTGTGTTCCGTGGCATCTGCCAGAGGGTTTTCCGCTGTATATTCAGTTCAACCACGACGCCGCGGAACATAAGTTGGTCCTCCGGGCCGGATTTGATTTTTTTTTAATCAATATAGTAACCAGTGTTGTCATTTATATTTTTTGTCACTCGTCACNGTTGTACCATTCTTAATGTTTTCAATTAGTCATATTTCAGTTTGGCAGATTTGAAATTATTCCAAAGTAAAGCCCACGTTTCATGGAAAAGTAGAACGTGGTTTCGCTGTATTTTATGTCTTATTAAAATACAGAAGTTCAATATTAAAAAAGAATTCTCGGTTAAGGAGGAACAAAATACTTTACACAAAAGAAAAAATGTTTGACATCGACATGCACAATACTCATGCTGTCCCGTCTCATTTGTTTCATCCTTGACTAGTTAAAGTTAGAAATTTTTTTTGAATGGTAAATGTCGATTGGGGAACGGATTTTGGAAAAATTTGGACGAGATGTATTTAATTTTTAGCGAAGTGGATGTACATTGAATGATTAAACGCAGAAATGAACATCTTGCTTCACTCTTACACAAAAATGTCGCATTCATAATACTTCTCGTGTTAATATGTTAACATTCATAATATTAACAAATCCAGAAATTTGATGTCTTATTCAAATTTTTCTTTTGGGTTTCGTGGAAATTACTCTTCAAGAGCAGACTGAAAATTTGTTATTCCATTATTGATATCGGGAAGTGCTCATTCCATATTCTTGTGAATAGCGTCCTTGTGCAGCACAAAAGTACGTAGTCTTATCGCCTCACCGAAAGTCACTCTATTAATTAGTCCGCCATCGTTCCTGTCCTTGCATTTGTGAATGAACGCATTGCGTCATTGAACGGCCCTTCACCTCGACGCGTTTGTGAACAAGGCTTGTCTCGTGATTCGCCGCCTTGTATAAGAGGAGCAACGTAAAAAATTAACCTAAAAAAACCATGAACGGGAACTAAGCAATGACTTCATTAGTTTATTGTCAAGTAGAAACAGTCAATTAGTTTATTTCTTTGGACCTTGGTATAGGCAGTTTGTTACTGCTCAATTGTTAATATATTTCTCGCCAGTCTAACTGGCTCCAAGTTACTCTCCGGAAACAAGCAAAGAACAAGCCCATCAATTCCGATCCAGGGACCAAGGACAAAGGCGAATTTAATACTTATGAAAAAAATTGTGACGTTCCCGCCTATGAAAAAATCCGCCACTACCCGGTGGAAAACCCAGGGTCGGGATAATAATAATAATAATAATAATAATAATAAATTTATTGTCAAAAAACAGTACAAACTGCGGATGACCACGTGGAGGACAAAAAACTAATTTACTCTCCGGAAGCAAGCAAGGGACCATCCCATCAATTCCGATCAAGGGCCCTAAGGCAGAGGCGGATTCAAAAATTTCAGCAAAAGTTCCTAGATAAGATAAAAAGTTAGCTGCGATAAGGACCATAGTTCGCAGACAGGAGCCATAGTTTGCGGGCTGGCTAGTAGCTGCCGGGCGACAGCGGGAGTTATACCTCTCTCCTCCGCATTCCATCTCTAACGCGAGCGAACCTACTCCAGAGCCTTGTGGTACTCCATCCTCCGATAAGCAAAGGCGCAATGCAGCGCCGCCAACTGCCGTCTCCAAACGCTACCTCCGCCTCCAGAGGCGCTGTTCCGGTGCAATTTCCTCTGGAGGCGGCACCTCCATCACTGCCTCTGTTGCTGGCTCTACTGCAGCAGACTTTGCAGCGCCCGCCGCGGATAATTACTACCTCCCCCGTCGCCTCCGCTGCTTTCTCCTCATCTCACTCATTTCTTTCTTCCGCTTCTCCTCGGTCTATTCACTGAATGGTTGGATGTACAGCCCCATCTCGTCTTGTGGCACTGCATCGTTAAGCACTCTCTTCACGACTTCCAGGCGTCGCGTTAACGAAAGAAGACGTCTTCGTTATCGTCATTGCTTACATCTCATCAATTACTTAAACTAATTAATTATTTTTGTTACTTGGATATTTCTTCTTTCTCTTAGAGCTTCTTTCAGCTTCCTTGTCGAAAGAAGTTCTCGAGAAAAGTGGTTTGAAGATACCTCTACGCCTCAGATTTTCGATGTCATTCTTAGGTTAGACCTGAAAGTTTGAGTCATCATTTTATACTTGTTTCATCTCTGATTCCTCATTTCGAATATTAGAAATGTGCAGAAATAGTCATTAAATTTCATACGTTATCACAGCCCATTTTAAAAATAATATATCAAATGTAGCAAAAATGATTTTTTTTTCTATGTAACAAGTATGAGAAAATTAGAAAAAGTGCAATGCGAAACATTACGAATAACATTGAACATATGTTAATAGAGACTCTGATATTTGACGTTCTTTCGGTCCCGAGCTTCATCCTACCCCTTTCAAGTTTGTATTTTTTTCTTTTTCTTTAGACCTCTTTCAGGCACCTACAAATGAACGGAAACGGGAACGGAAAAAATTGCGACCTTGAACCCGACCAAAATTTTCTTTCATTTTTTAGCCAAATTAATAATATTATCGTTATTTTTAAAGAAGGTTCATACGATACTGTCGAATTTTGGTAGAGATCAGGACCTTAGTTTTTACAGCGGCGGAAATAAGAAATACGCCACCCATTAAGTGAGGTAGTACTCGGGCACTTCTCCTCAACTCATCGGCGGAAAACGCTGAGTAGTACTTTTGTTAGTTGAATCCCTATTGGTTGACTCATTGTCAGATCTCGGGAGCGACTGGGGTTATGATAAGGTTTGAATAGATTGGTGCAATTGATGAAGACAAATTACGATTATGTAAGACCGTGTTTCTATTATTCAATGAAATTATGTAACAAGGATTTTTTTCTCTTTTTTATAATAATTGTATTTTTCACGCTGTATTTAACTTAACTGAATTAAACTTAATTTTTTTTCACGACAAATTGTCTCGGGGACTTTTTCAGGGACGTTTATGAAAGAGTTTTCTTGCTCCCCTGAGTCACCGATGCACTCAGAATACGGAGCAATGTATCGAAAACTATCAAGTAAAACGAACTTGTTTACTGCAGTTAAGCTATTTTTTTTTCATCACTCAGAATCTGAAATGTTTTAATGTGATATTATTAAGATAATAATGCCATTATTAAGATAATATTCCAAATTTAGCCAAATTTAGATAGAAAATGGTAAATATATCACAGAAATGAGAAGAACTGGAAAATATCTTTTCGTCAATTTTTAGTCTTTATATGCAATACTTCTTGAGTATTTTATAATATTTATTTATCATCAAATGGGAAGATCGTACTCGGTGGTAGAATATAAAGGATTTTAATGGAGTATATAAAAAAGTATATTACACAGAACTGAAATGAAAAATTGTTAAATAAATGACTAAACAATATAACACTAATATTAAAATATTAAATGTAAAATTAACAATGAAACAAAGCAAATATTAATCTATTTTTAATAATTATTTATTGCACATTTTACGACTGATGATCTGGACACTTCATTCATCCCTTTAGTGTATCTCACTTCACTTCACTTCACTTCACATTTCCCTTTCTTCCCCTTCTACCTCAACTATTTTTCTTTTTTCACTTCACCACTAGCTTCACTAACACCTTCTTCCAGAACTCGCCTAATCCTGCGAGTAGATGCAGAACTCGAAAACGTTTCCACAACCGATGCAGATATTAAATTCCAGTCTCTAATTGTTCTATTGAGAAATGAACATTTTTCAACTGGAATGATGTTAAAAAAATTTCGTTTTATATTTCCTGCAGGTATATTTCAATAACTATTGAAATAATTTAAACTTCTGAAAATAAAATAATGTTGAAGTTAGAAATATACTCTTTCGTCATGTACGTGTCTCCACCAATAAATCCTTTATATCGAATACTCAGCGATATAATCATCATTATTCCTCAAGCTCTGTATCATCGCCTCCGAAACAACTTCGTCCTCCGCGTCAAAAAAATAAAAAAATAAAAAATAAAAAAGCCAACGTCTCTCTACGAACTCACTTTGCCGAGCCGCCCCCAGGGACCGCCACCGTCAGCACCATCTCCGCCGCTGTCGTTTCATCGAGAAAGGAATTTACATGGATAACGCGGCAGCGAACGCAGAAATATCGGCAGAAAGGGTTTTGCGAAGGGATGGGGGAGAACGATGACAAGTATAAATTTGATAGAAAAACTTTTCTTTCTTTCTTTCAAAACAGAACACACGGCACGCAGCCAGAAGCTGCCATTGCTCAAGGTGGAGGACGGGATGGGGGCGAACGGAAGTTGCGATACCATGACGAACGGAGAGGAGAAAGAGAGTAGAGACCTTAATCAAGGGAGAACCGTCAGGGGACGAAATATACAGCGGAATTTTTCTACTACTGCACAGTTTCTCAGAGCGGTTTGAATCAGCTCAGAGTTAGCTACATAATTGTGTTGTATCTCCCTCCCTTTTTCCCTTCTTCACCAACAGGAGACGAGCATCATATAACAACTGGCACCAAAGGCGCTATGAGAATTTGTGCGTAGTAAATACGTAGTATGAGAAATTGCGTGCTCTAAAATAAACCTCTATATAAAGAAAGAAACGTCNCGCAAGTATTCTTTGTGTGGACCGCGTAAATTCTCACAGTGGTACGAAAGATGATATAAAATGGCGTTTTGTTTACGTATGACAACGTGACGCAAAATCCAAACCAATTATTTTGAGACGTGATTAAGCAAGTATTCTACTGACTTACCTGCTTGTACTAATGGGTATTAAGCACTTCAATAAATAACCGTCTATTGTGTTGTGGTTATTAATTTGTATGTAAAACAGCGAGTTATCAATAAGGCAGTATTTTCAGTGAAAAACATTCTATCACTCGATATTTCCAGGCCTGCGAAGAGCTGATTGAAATGATTGTGCGAAATAACGTAATCGTACACTGGAACTGAAGGCTGAGAATGAATTGAAGAAGTTACTAGTAAAACTGCTGTCTCCTAGCTTCCAGGTATGAGTGATAGTTTCCCGCACCAAGTCTTAAGTTCTACTTAAAGATCTTTAGTTCCTCATGTCAAGTTTAGCTTCTTAGTACTACGACAATTAACGTCTATTATATAATCTAATTAAATAAATATTGAAAGTCTTACGACCTTTAATGGACGAATAATATATATAATATTGCGACTTCTTATCACAAAACATATTGTTCGTACATAAGAGGACGTAAGTCTTGCATTATTTATTTATTCATTTTCTTAGTCAATACTTAAGGGCTCCTATGTATAATTCTTTATGTAGAGCTTTAACCAAAACCTGTTTCACGCGCGAACAGATGAGAATCAAAACTCCCTTCGGTGAGATAAAATGGCCGCCAAGCCTATCAGATCCTCGGACATCTCTGACGCTTCTCTCTTTATGTAGAGCTCTAAAGTTCCGAACCAGGTTGACGGTTCTCTCTATTAAGACCTCTAAAAGAGAAAGAGACGCGAAGTACACAAGCGACGGCGAAAGTTTAAAGCGAGTGCGATTTCGCGGGTGATGGAGGTGGTGTGAACGGAAGGCGGTAGTGGCAGAGGCGAACTGCTGGAGGCGGAGACGTTGGAGATAGGAGCCCGGAGGATGGAACGAAGACGTCGTTGATAGACGCATATCAGCAGGCAGAAGAGTGCTTGCTGGGAGCTACAATGCTTCTGTGGTTGCACGGGATGAATACTCCGGAGAGTTATGATGAAACCAAGTGTGACGCACACTGTGGAATTATTATTATTAAGGAGAAAAGTTCGGGAATGTACTCAACCGCGTTCTTACAAGGATTCTGAAGGGAGAAGAAGTTCCCATGAAGATGTTATATGACTCGTTCGTATCACAGTCAAAAATTTATACTTCATTTTCATCTCAATTTATAAGAGAAAAAGAAGAATGATATATCAAAGCTGTTACCACAAAATACCAAGGCGTGTATTTGGCTCTAGTGGGACAAGAGCTTATTAAATACAAGGACTTATGAAGTCTGATACAGAATCGCACAAACTAAAAGCACTCTCAGTAATCTGTTAAATACGGAATGTAAATTAGTATGTGAATATCCAACGTGTTATAATCTGTGGAATGTGTTCTCCGTAGTGGTATGTAGTTCGCAAACAAAGGAGTTTAAATTTGGGATTACTGAAGATTTAAAGATGCTTTTGAAAAACAAAGAAAATTGTGAAATTGAAACAGGTTAAATTCCTGGAAATAAATCTAAATCTTCTCTTCTCTGAATGTAAGGCATATGTTTATAATTTTAATTTATAATTGCGTTTATTTGTCTAAAAAAATTGTGGCATACCCTGTTGCTAATACTGATTTGAGACATGTGACAATAAAAAGGTAAATTCAAATGTGTAAGTAGCTCTTTTAAAAGTTATCAGTGACATACGATATCCGTAGGCCCCGTAATAAGGATTAATAGGTGGAAATTTCGTATGAAAATGGAAGAGCAAGGGTGCTAAATAGGAACAGAAATGTGTTATTTTACTCAACCAATTCAAGAAATCAACTTACTCGTATTCTAATCCATTGAGTTGAAAACAAGTACATCAAATCATCACTCATCAGAAGAAGGAAAAATAGGAAGTAAACATACTCCGAGACGTTTAATAGCTGCAGTGAGGTATCCGCGGTTACTGAAAATAGATTAATTTACAATTCGCTTGTTACTGTAAACTGAGGAGACATGAATGGAAATTAATTTAATATATAGCTGCAGTGATTTATCCGCGGTTAATGAAAATAGATTAATTTACAATTCGCTTGTTACTGTAAACTGAGGAGACATGAATGGAAATTAATTTAATATATAGCTGCAGTGATTTATCCGCGGTTAATGAAAATAGATTAATTTACAATTCGCTTGTTACTGTAAACTGAGGAGACATGAATGGAAATTAATTTAATATATANTTCCTGCCGAGGGGCGGCGTCTGTTAAGATAATATATCTCGAGTTATTTTAATAATTA
This sequence comes from Laupala kohalensis, assembly GCA_002313205.1. Classification (NCBI taxonomy): domain Eukaryota; kingdom Metazoa; phylum Arthropoda; class Insecta; order Orthoptera; family Trigonidiidae; genus Laupala; species Laupala kohalensis. Next base: position 121,075 of record NNCF01127341.1, read on the forward strand.
CGATTTATTAAAAATATTTTCCGAATAGTTTATCATAAGTATAATCTATAGTTATAATAAAATGTACATGTGAAATAACTTTTCTGTTTCATTAAACACAACTTTGTTGGTTTTCTGTTAACATTATAATACGTAGCGAACAAGTTTTATTTTTATCTTAGGAGAGTGCTGAAATGCTAAATCCGTCTCCGCCGTAAGACTCTTGATCGGGATTGATGGAATGGTCCCTTTCTCGCTCCGAAGAGTGACTTAGTTTATTCTCCTCCACATGGACAGACGTAGTTTGCAACGACTTCTTGACAGTAGCTTCATATCATATTATCTAGGATTTTTTGCTGAAATTTTTGAATCCGCCTCTGCTTTAGGACCCTTGATCGGAATTGAGTGGATGGTCCCTTGCTTGCTTCCGGAGAGTAAATTAGTTTTTTGTCCTCCACGTGGTCATGCGCAGTTTGTAACTGCTTTTTTGACAATAAATTATTAATATTATTATTATTTGAGTACGATAGAGGAAAAAATGATATACGAAAGAAATGCCTCCTTTCTTATCAAATATTCACGCAGTGTTATCTTTCCGAAGAGCGTTAATTTACCGTAATAAAAAAGGTGTGCACGAAAAAATCATAACACTGTTCATTATCTTATGTTACATGTTTGAACAATAATGTGCAGACAATTTACTGACTGTGGGTGATTACGTTCGAAGGACCAAATGTTTGTAAAAGTAAAGAATGAGGAAAGGATGAGGTGTAGATTAGTACTGATTGCCAACAAAACCAGTTTAATATGATATGCAATATGAAGGAAATGGAGAAGAACAATGAAATACAAAGCTGCTTGATACTGATGAGATGATCTGAGCTATTCCGCGAAATTCCGCTGGGATGACGTGAAGTTGACGTCGAGTTGAATAGTTCTGTGTTGATGATAATTTTTTTTATTGTCAACCAAAACAGTACAAACTGCGTATGATCCTAAGGCAGAGGCGGATTCGAAAATTTCAGCAAAAATTTCTAGATTAGATGAAAAGTTAGCTGCGAGTTATAATGCTAATAAAATGTCAATGTGTTTGTAATTTAACGCAAAAAATTTACATGTAATTTTTTTTATCGGACTATAGATTATTCTGTGTATAGTGTTTAAAAATCATAAGAATTGAAATAACACTAAATTCACGATATATTGTTACAATAAACACGCCCCTAGACAAAAACCTAGAGAACCTGTATAAGAAATCGCCTGTACCCGAAGGAAAACCGGAGCAAAACCCGGGCCAGGATGGGGCTACAGAATTAATGTATACAACCGTGCCAAAGTTGAGAACACATAAAACTAAATTAATATGAGCCATACGGCAACACAACCATGCAAGAAAATAGTTTTTGAAATTGTTATAAGTTATTTAAAAAGTACTACAGCAATGGTGTGATAAAGTATAACAGGGATTTAACTTTTATTAAAATCAATAAATTCTTTTACATTGTAGAAGCTCTGTTACAGGAGGTAGTTTTTAACCGCGGATTTGAAGATATTCAATTTCATAATATCTTTTATTTTCTTGGACAGGGAATTATATAGAACGATTCCCGAATGATGTGGTCCTTTTTGGCAAAGAGTGGTTGACACTCTAGGGCGATGAATATTATTACTATTGCGAGTATTGTGTT
>NNCF01127341.1:145872-175074 GCA_002313205.1 Laupala kohalensis
AAAAAAACTAATTTACTCTCCGGAAGCAAGCAAGGGACCATCCCATCAATTCCGATCAAGGGCCCTAAGGCAGAGGCGGATTCAAAAAATTCAGCAAAAATTCCTAGATAAGATAAAAAGTTAGCTGCGAGTTATAATACTAATAGAATGTCAATATGTTTGTAATTTTAAGCAAAAAATTACATGTAAGTTATTATCGAACTATAGAGATATAATACCATGTTCAACCTTTCCTCCCCTCTTTGCTCAAAAGCAATCCCCTCTTCCACAACTCCAAGGCGTGAATTTTGAATGAACCTATGAGGAAGCAGGAAATAGTTTATACAAGCACGACAATCGAGAGTCGTCGTCACTCAATTGAGACGAAAAGCGTCGAGTCCCTGGATTGTTCACTTGTCCTATGTTGCTATTTTGAAATCAAATTGTAACAAGTATTTTCCGCTGTTTTTGTGGGAATTATCTTTGGAAATGCCCCGCAAGAAACGAAAATCTTAAAGTCATTGAGTTCCCATTTCCATTTGCTATGCTTTAGTACGTTTTTCGCTATGTTAAGTCGATACTTTTGCCAGGATATCAACATAAGCCCTCGACATTTCTCCATATATGCCCATAGTAATTTTAAGTCGAATAATTCAGTTCTTTTCGCCGTAAGAATATGAAAATTCATCGCCTCTGCATAGGGAATGGTTCATTTGGAACATTTTGGGGGGTACTCAAGTCTAGTCGCTCTGACATGTACAATACCTTACGAGACCGAGGCGATGCAGTGACGTCACGAGTCGATCGCTATGGAGACACGCTACAGGCACTACGAAGAAACGAGGCTTTTACAATATCCTACGATAATTTCCATGTAAAAACGTTTTCATGGAATTTCTATGGTTTCTACTGACACGAATAGTATGTGTTTGTAAATGGGAAATGTAGCGTGGTATTGAAGCTTGTCTACACGGGGCGATAGGATGTAGTATTTGGGTGTTAGGGGTTATTGTTAGTAGGTGGGCCGGTAAGCTGGGTTTACTAACAATTTGGTCCACGTGGGTGGGTTAGTAGGAGTAGTAATTAATAGTTCGAGTTAATTAAGGAGGAGGGTTCGCTTTTCAATTGTCACAGCTTTGTGAGCAGAAACATTGAAGTGAAAAGAGACAAAAAAATTTCTGGTCCCACCGAGAATGTAATCGGAATGACTCGGTGTCGAGCAAGCATGCAAGCCTTCAGCCACGGGAGGGGCAGAAATAATATCAGGACATGGAGAAATGGATAGGTTTAAAATCATTAAAGATGGATAGGTTTAAAATCATCACATGCACATGCAGGTGAGACAGAGCAATTATGAAGCAAATTGTGTGTGGAATTTATAGCGAAGTTAACGACGTAAGATATGATCGGTACAAGGGAGTATTTGAAATTAATAGAGACGAAAGTAACGTTTAAAATTTTCAAAATCTATGTAGAAAAATACGAAAAATTAAAGGAGGGATGAAATGTTGTTAAAAGAGAAAATTAAGAGGAAGTAATTATGTAAGTATTCTGATTAAGTCAAGTAATGTCTTGTGATGAGAACATAACTGTGAGAGCGAAACATAAATAAATAAATAAATAAATAAATGCAAATAAATAATTTAAAACCACAAAGAAAAGAACGATTGGGCATGAAATAACTAAAGGTATCATTACAAAACTGTATCGAAGGTACAGGACCTCAACCTACTTTTCAATGTAGTCGTCTTGAAGTTTTTATGTCCTTAAGTGTAAATAAAGCTCAAGCGCATGAGCGCGTAGAGCTCAATCTCCCGGGTTCGAATCCCGGTCCCGTCTACCATTTTCATTCGACGTAACATGATTAATCTGTTACCTGGCGGTGAGGTTCACCGCAATCTAAGAGATTTCTATGTTTGTGAACCAGAAATGGAAAATGCTACCCAAATAAAGTACTTCCTATGGGAGTCGCCTCAGATGAGGAATCTAGTCTCTACGAGACCACCTCAGAGGTCTTTGGGTTTCACAAGTTGAATGAGAATGATAGACGGACCCGAGAAGCGAACGGGATGGCGCAGTCGGTAAGCGCATGAGCGCGTAGAGCTCAAGGTCCCGGGTTCGAATCCCGGTCCCGTCTACCATTTTCATTCGACGTAACATGATTAATCTGTTACCTGGCGGTGAGGTTCACCGCAATCTAAGAGATTTCTATAAATAATGTCTATCAAAAAATTAATGAAATAACTGATTAAAAAACTAATAAACTTTAATAATAATAATGTAATAAGCCACATAAATCATTACAACAATGTATGGTGAGTTCTAATACTAATAATAGTTGCAATATCAATAAATGTTACCTATAAGAATAACAACAACACAATAATTATAAATTCATTTAAAAATATTATTTTGACTCAGTTGAAGTAGAAGTTATCATAAAGTTACATTTATTTTCTACTATTACAGAATATTAATATTTATTTAGGCTATTGTTAATAGATATCTATAATAGGACCTTTTTGTTATTTTACTTTTATTTCATTAATTTATGAGAAGATCAATATTTATGCTAAAACAGTGTGATTTGATGTTGTTAGATTTCTTTTCTTGCATCATGGCTCACCTTCTGCACCTTTTTTCTAATGATTACCTGCAACAGATTGTATGTCATACATTAATTATTGTCAATTAGAGGAATTCTTGTACACTGTAGTAGAGTTTTTGACGTATTAACTGTTTGAGTTTTGTTTTGAATGTGTTTGTGTGTAAATGTTTTTGAGGTTTAGTGGTAACGCATTATATAGCTTTCATTCATCAACTTTTATATTCCAGCTTACGATGGTGTGATAAGTGTGGCTGTGCAATAGCCAAACGTACTTCGTTTCCAGTTAGGATTAAATAAATGGTGTATTTGATACACTTGTGAATATGTTGATCATATTAACGCTCTGAAATTCTGAATTACTCTGTCTATTCTGAATTTATTTCCTCGCAAACTTTTCGAAAATTTTTCGACCATTATTGAAATCTTTCGAAACCTTTCTAGTATTTTGAAACCTTTCTTAACCTACTACAAGACTAAGTATGTTTTCATGAACCTTAATTTTCCTGTGAGTTGAATCTAGAGAACGTCAGAACAAGATGGCACATCTTTTGTATTTCAGATGAACTGTAATTATGAAGAGTAATATATCGCACATAGAACGTGCTCACTGTAAAAATTACGTCATTGGATCAACCCCAAATTTGTATCAATCTTCCATCGATCAAACACGCGTAACATTCGTGGAAGAACCGCAAATTACGATAAAATGCGGCAAACTACACGACACGCAAGACTCTCGTTACTGGAGCTGGTCTAGTTGGACGCGGGGTATTACACCGAAGCCTTATCGGCAGTATCGGTGTACAGCTGTCGGGAAATTCCACGTCCAAAAACATTAGAATTGGGTACGCTATCAGGAGTTCCTTCTACGTTTCCCTGGATTTGACATTGATGAATGGGCTTGCGACCTCTTTTGGTTTAAGAGAAATAGACTTCCGAGGAAACATTATCGGAGACGAATTATTAGAAGCAGTATTAAATTTCAGTATTGTAATACTATTATTGATAGGAGTTCCGAAAAATTACTTTATTTTATATGAATTCTTAAGAAAGTTGTACCAAAGACAACACAAAACTCACACCGAACTACATAAAATAATAAGAATCACCGAATCAACAATCACCAAAAAGTGAATGAAATTTAGTAACTTATACGGGTAATTTGTTATCGTTTTACAATATATTCGCACAATTGTTTTCTTCAAAATCGTAGTTTTAAAATTAAAGAGTTACAAATATGCAGAGACATTTCTGCGACAAGTTTTATACTTCTGTAAACTACGTCAGAGATTTTGATTTCTTTCTTGATTTATCCTGTAAATTCATTTGGATGCATGAATGAGGAAAATGATAGGTCTTTTCTATACTGGCGTGCGCAGTGCCTTTTGTCTCGAGTTTCTAAGATTTTTGCATTCAGTCTGTTTTAGATTGTATTCTTTACCATTGAATACATTACCCAATAAGTAAAATATAAGGTTTAGAGATTTTTAATATTCGATATTTGGTGATATTCTCGATGTAAAAGGTCAGTTTCTAAAATAACTGTGAGAGAATGAATATGAAAAACGTTAGATTTTGAAAGTCAAATCATTTATGATGATGCTTGACGTCTGCCCTTTTTAACATTGGTGTATATTATTTATGTTTACCTGAGTTTTTTGCACATAATTTAATTTCGAATAAAAATTAAGATGAATTCACATGTAATTTAGAAAACAATTTATATAATCACTGAAAATGTAAATCAAATTGTACGTTTCGTTACCAGCAAGAGATATCGTGATATGTGCTAGGTCATTGATAGTGAGTGACAGCAAAAAACTCATATCGTTTGTCTACATTATTTCAAATCATTAATGTCTTCAAGAAATTCATGTATTGATCTTTGATGTATTGGGTCAGCTTCAAGAAAATTCTGTTGGACCTATTTTACTGAAATGACGAACTTATCTGAATCCAAACTGAGAAAGAACTCCAGCATGTTTTTGTTCGGTATTTCATTTTTATCTGGATTGGTACTCTAATCCTTGCTGCAATTCAGGAAAATATGAAGGCCTAATAACTGGACAAGTCACGCAAAAGTTCTGATACTAAATTGACGGAACGGAAACACCGTGGAATACGAATATTGCCACGAGATTCTGTACCAGATAAATATTTGATGTAGCTTGGCCAACTATCCTGATTTCGTATTGAGGGAAAAGGTTAGGTGTTACGTTACAGATTATTTGGATAATTATTAGTATACCACTTCAATATCTTATGGTCAGTGCTATATTTGGTTTAATTTTGCTATTAATCGTTTTTCTTTCAGTCTAACTCGATTTGAAGTAGCGAATCAAAGAATACTGGGTGAAATTTGTATATTTTGAAAGACAGAAATGTCATTTAACACTTTTGTTATTCTTAATTTCGAATTTTCACCGCTAATGATATCTACGATTCATTTTAGAAGAATAAATGGATGACTACGAATTTATTTAAAAAAATATTTTATGTTTTAAATCCACCACTGCATTTGTGCCCTTGATCGGAATTGATGGGATGGTCCCTTGCTTATTTCCGGAGAGTAACTTCGTTTATTATCCCCCACGTGGTCATACGCAGTTTGCAACTGCATTTTTGACAATAAAGATATTTTTCATATCGATTAGATGTTCTTGGCTTTAGATTATTAAAATTAGTATATGTTACTCAATTCTTTGTGCTCAAATAATATTCTCTAAATCTTTCGAAATATTTTCCATTTATATTCCCGCGGTTGTAATGGTAAAAGTAAGTTTTGGAAACATATTTCGTCAAATATTTATTCGTATTGTGTAAAAGTTTCGTCGCTTTTGGACTAACGTTTCCCTGCTGCGAAATTTCTTGCCAAAAATTAATAGAAGTTGTTTGGCTCCATGTTATTAATTTTTTCAATTGTTAAAATCAACTTGAGAATTTGTTAATTTATGGTGAAATAAGAGTATTTTATGTCGAGAAAGTTATTATTATTATTATTTTTTGTACAAATGATACTATGTGTTGGGGGACGGGTGAAGGGGGAGTGGAGCCAATTCCCGTCCCTCCGACAGAGCTCCTCGTTTCCATACAATTCGTGGAAGGATATTGCGAAAGTAATTAAGACTCGGAGGTTCGCGCGGAATTAGTGAGCGGATGACCATTGACCTTGCACCGGAACGGAACGGAGGAGCGCTGACCTATTTGGAGGAGAAGCAGGAATTCCTGCAGGAAGAAGAGGCCTCTTCCTTATCTAGTCACTGCCAATGCATAGAGAACAGCCGATGTTATTGACTTTCAAAGAGAACCTCCGTCGGAGCAGATCCACTACCTCTGCCTTTCTCCACTTCCTATCCATGCTTCCGAACTCACTTTGTCTTCCAGCGTCCGCAATTACTTGTCCCCCATTTCTCTTCATTCTTCCAATTTTCCTCCCCATTTTGTGGAGCACCCTCGTCCCTTAATGTGATAGCTTCTATTTCTTGGCAATATTTAAAGATTATTTATTCGTTTCAATTTTTATTTTTTTAAATAAATTTATAAATATTCCAAGACTGTTTCCAAATGCGATATGACAATTCGAGAATTTTAAATTATATTAATATCCTATCTAATCCAACATATTGTCATACGCATCGCAAAGAAATGGAAAAAAAATTGATTATTTTATATAGGAATTATATTAACCTTGAAAATATTGGATTGTTAGATATGATAAAAATATCTAATGTGGGGTTCCCCAATTACAAATTGGGTTTCAAGAATCTGTCCCTTCGTGCGTTGCAATTATGACTAAACGGATGAATCAATTACATTCATACGTCGTATTTCGAGTAGTATCCGCTTCTCGTAAATGCACGTGTTCTAGAATGTGTATAATATTTAGCTAAAGAGTACATCATACAAACTTCAAAGCGCATTTTTTTATTTCTCAAAATTGACTCGAAATTTACTTCGTAAAATTCATCCTCAGATAATGTATAAGTGGTATTAAGCTTGAAATTTATTTTTCTAAACCAATTGGTGATGGGTATTGTTTAGCACTACTCTACTGCTACCTAGCGGGTTTCCAAGGTACTTCTTCGTCGGAGAACTTCCTTATCTTACCTCTAAATCGTTTCTAGGCGAAAACGTTCAAGCACAAGCTTCTAAGTATTAATGAGTTATTAATTTTCGTTCCGTGAGACACGCATATGATTGATCATTAGGTAACAGATAATTTATCAGATAAGGTTTAATAGATTTGGAAACATCGTTTCAAATCAACATTCCTACATTTCAAAGGACTCATAGTAATGAAGCATAACCATAAATTTTGTATTCAAACTTTTACAAATAAAAAATACGAAGTTACGTTTCCTCATTTGATATTTTCGTACGAATCTTGTTAATTGTCCGAAATATATATCGACTATATTATGATACGTTAAAGAAAAATGCTCAAAATTTATTTTTATATTTACATAAAAATTTTCTCGCACATGAAAATAAGAACTAATTAAGAAATTAAGAATTTTCTTAAAAAATATCCATATAATCAAAGCAAATAGGGTAATTAGTAAATTACAAATACATTACGTTAAGTTCGTGAGAGATTTATCTTGCGATTCGTGATATGCTATATCGAGTATGTCGAGCCATGCTTTTATTTAAAATGTTTTACGTTTCCAGAAGTATGGGGATTTAATGTTATTTGCGTTTTTTATATAATAAAACTTCATGTACCGGTACCAATTCATCCAAAACACTTTTATTTAAAAAAATATGTATTATTTATTCAAGATTTTCCTCTACAACTTAAAGCTGGGATTAAATGCAGTTGTTTATGCGAAGAACTATACCTCATATACTTTACAGATACGGTACTGGATTGAATATTAAAACTAGTTACGCAAAACTAATTATTAGGCTACGATATGAATATTCGATGTGACTTCCGGGAAGTAATTGCTCATGGACCATTTCTTTGTTATATATCCGTTACGAAATGACTGGCCGTGTTTGTGTTTGATTTTTAATATTCACCATTCAGCTGTTACTTCCGTTCCTTTTTTGTTCATATATAATAAATAGCTAGTTGTCTTTCTACATTACATTCCTTTAATATTTTCCGTATCAACCGGATAAGCAGGGTTAAATCTTAGTACGACGTCAAAATAATATTAGTATAAACTGCGATTTAAAAATACACAAATTTAAAATAAATTGTGTCAAAAAATAGATAAATATACGTAAAAATATGGAATTTAAGTGACCACCCGGTGAGATGTTTTATTATACAATTTCAATTGGCATGCGCCGGTCGATGATGCAGTTCCGTTTCAAAACGCCGTACAAAGTGATTAAGGGAAATTTTTTAAGGGTGTTTTAGTGTTTTTAAGGGAAATTTAATTTTTTCCTCGTGATGAGGTACGTAAAGTGATATTTATGTTATTTTTAAGATGCTGCTGGTCTATGCGTCACCTACTCTTATGTGAACAATTTGATGAAATGAGTCTTCACAATTATTCCAAGTATGTATGTACATGTAGAAGAGATGAATATTTTGTACCATCCTTGTATTTCACGATGCCATGCGCCACGGTTTTCAAGTATAAGAAATTACTTGTTAATTGTTTCTTTTCGAATTACAATAAAAATGAAACAGAGCATACGGAACGGGCACAGAACACCCAGAAACTTCGAAACACATTTTTCAATAATTTAAGATCTAGTTATGACTGGAGCCTGCACCGTGCTCGTTTAAATTGTTGAGTAAATTCGTGCCATATCAGAACATATTTGCGGACGTAATTCTAGGGAGATTTTGCAAACCATCGTATAGCTATCCATATGCAAGTCACTCCTGCACACCCTTAGAAGTTACTAGTACCTTACAAAGTATGATGTCAGTGGTACACCACACCTGTGGGTGCGCTAGTGAGAGGTTATGGCGGATTCTGCTCTGGATTTAAGGTTATTTTGATATTATGTCGATGTAAAGTGTGTACGTTATGCTTCGGATTACCAAATGAACATTTTCCTTCACAACGAGGCGAAGACAGCTTCCCGTTTTTCTGCTACGGGAACGTTTTGTGCCGATGCAAAAACAAAATATATATTTGGGTTTAATTATAAATGAAAAGAAAACAAAATACTTGCATTGCTCCCGTAAAAGTGGTAGTTCCGAAAAAATTAAGGTATATAACACCCCATTGGAATCAGTTAAGTCATTCAAATTTTTGGGATCTGTAGTCAATGGAATGAATCAGATTGATGAAGAGATAAAAGAAAGAATAACATTAGGCAATAAGGCATATTTTGCAAATGCTACACTCTTTAGGAGTAAAATAATAACAAAAAACATGAAATTAAGGTTGTACTGGACAATCATAAGGCATGTAATGACTTACGGTAGTGAAGCATGAGTGTTGAAAAAAGCAAATAGAGAAAAGCTTTTAGTGTTTGAGAGGAGAATACTTAGGAAAATGTTTGGACCTACCAAGGAAACCTCGGATTTTTGGAGGATTAAAACAAATATAGAGCTAAATAAATTAATGTGTAATAAAAAATATAATAAATTTTATTACATCCTTAAGACTAACCTGGTATGAACATCTCCATAGAATGATTGAACAAAAAACAGTTAAAAAAATATGGAAATGCAAACCGTTGGGGGTTAGACCACAAGGAAGACCGAAAATGAAATGGGAAGAAAACATCTATAGTGACTTGCGGCAAATAATGACGAATTGGAGAGGAAAAGTCAAAGACAGGAAAGAGTAGATGCAGATAGTTGAGAAGGCCAAAACTCTTCCTATAGAGTTGTAGAGCCTGACGAAGAAGAAGAAGCAGCAAAAAAATAAATAAATTAACATGCTGCGTCTGATATGGCGAGAGAAAGCAAGAATTGAGAGATTGTGACGGAATTTTGTGAAGCGTTTCCCGATAACATTGATTAGGTTTTGGGACACAACGGGTTATATGTGAAAGGAGACAAACGAAAACTCGCGGTCAATTTTATTATTTTGTGTGACTAAATACTTTTTTCAAATTAAATAAATAATGCATGACTTACGAGAGAAACGACCTTTACGTGCTACAATAGGTCGTACACCTTGCATTTTGTTTATTTAATTTGATTACAGTGGAGACTCTTTAACTCGAACTTCAAGGAAAAGATTATAATTTCAAGTTAAGGAGTTTTTAACATTATCAATTTCGACTTATAGAGACATATTTTATTCAAGTTATAGTCATGAGAAAATAAAAATTCGACTTATACAGATTTATTTTACTACATTTGTATTGAACTTAATTACATGTACGAGTATAAAGATTATTTATGGTAGAGGAACAACTTGAAAATATGCATGTATTAAAAGAAATCTGTAATTTTCTTTTGAGTCAAGGAATTAAAACTGTTGACAATTCAATTGTATTTTCGATTGCAAACAAGGCATTAAATATATTGTCCTCGATATCACTACATCTTTCAATGAAAGTAAGAAATCATTTTATTGGAATTGGTTATTGACGACAACGAAAGTATAGCTTGGAGTTAAAGAGTCTTGCGAAAAGAATTTCGATTTACAGAGACCGCAAAATTTACATATTGCTTTTTCGAGTTATAGAATCCGCTAGATTTGTAGTTCGAGTTAGAGAGCGTGATATGTATGAATTGTACATCATAGGGAAATCAGATTTAGTTCGAGTTATAACTTCTAAATAATTCCAGTTGTAGGGATTTTTGTACTTCAACGGAAGGGAATGGCCAATTTCTTCGACTTAAAGAGGATTTCGAGTTAACAGTTTTCGAGTTAATGAAGTTCCACTGTTAATTGTAGTAGATATTGCATGTATTCATCAATATTCAATATTGGATCACTAATAATAGGATAATTACATTATGAAGTTGGATATTTGTTTTTTGATGAAAGAAGTGCATCTTACGTATTTTTCGATGGTAGTATAAACACCGATTTTACATAAACGTTCCAGATTTACAAGGACTGTTTTTGAAGTATTATTAATATTGTAATGACTCTATTATCATTATTATTATTTATTTCATTGTTCATATACCACAATTGCAAATAGAAATAGAAGTTCATTGAGAGTCTCACCCTTCCAGTTTCAGATCAAAGAGGTAATTTTTTTTAATGTTTTAGCTTTCCGAAGAAAAATAAAGCATCTGATAAAAACTACTTACACATTTGTTGCTAGTTAAAATTGCTTGAATTAACAATCTGTCTTGAACTGAAGTTTCCTAGGATTTAAATTTATGACCTTAAGACAGCAAGAGACAACGAAACCTACAGTAAGGGGAACAATTTAAATGTCTCTTTTGCAAATGAAGATAAGTGTTGTGTCTTAACGACCACAAAAATGGCTTCATTCATTATTCATAGTGTTTTTCTTGCTTTAGAGGAAGACATTACTGTCACCAATCCCAAAATAATAGGTTAGAACTAAGCTTTTTTTCTACTCATTTCATTAATTCTACAGCTGCGTATAAAATTCACCGAAGATTAATTATTGCAGAATTTACAATTGCTCCCTCGGTTGCTCATGGCTAGTGCGTATGCTTACCTTGGTAACCTCTCGGGTTCATTTCCCGGCAGGGTTAGAAACATTTTTAACGTTTCACTTGTATGTTTCAGTTCTGCGTCACTGAGTCGATATGATGAATAATTTTTGTGGACATGTTTTTTTAAAGCTGTTTTTAAGCTTGTTGCTCAGTGAAATACTTATGTAGGAAAAATCATTCTGTATATTCAATCTTAAATATGATGGACAAAAATAAATTTGCCCAACTATAATTCGAACATGCCCGACTGTGTGGAGGACGCGGTTTTTCGTCAGTAGACACGCGACGCAGCGCATCATTCTTTTGTTCCGTTGCCATGCAGATGGTCGGTTTCCCTCTGCCAGGCGCAGTCGAGTGTTGGTTTACGTTCTTCTGTCTCTTGGTGGTTTAACAGAAGAAGGCTGGCGGCTTGAGTTAACAGGCGGCGTTGTTGTGATGTCAAATGGGGTTGCTGTTTGCATATGTTGTGCGCCTCTTTCTAACTTACCCAAGCGATACGTAACATTGGGTCGTTTTATGTTTATTTTTAGACGTCGCGCAGAGGGTTTTTCGAAAATAAACTTCCCTGTATTACAATGCGGCTTCTTTAATCTTGATCATAAAGGCAATTCATTTCCCTTAAAAGCGGATTAATTCTTGTCATTGTTTAAAATATTTTTCTATTAATTAATTTTATCGTACTTTGATGTACAAGAGCGTATTTATTTCATAATAATATTTGTGAATTTTATTTTAATTGTTTTGTGTACAAACATATATATANTACATCCCTTTTTTTATTGGATCATTTTTTATTATTATAAAATAATTTTTAATTTTCTAACTGTTAATGTCACTATAGGCATGTTCTTTTGTAGAATGTATGAATCTTCATTTAGAAGGGAAAAAACTTCGCATTTACAATTGAACAGAAAATTTGCATGAAGCAATCAATTTTCGTTTCACAATTCTCATGAATATTGTAGTCTAAAAAATAAAAAACGTTATCGATTCATGGTATGAATCATGCTTAACAAACTAATCCAGAAAAAAAATTCTTTCTTAATTTTGCCACTAAAATATATGCTGATTTTTTTGCCATTTATCGTCAAGTGGTTTATCACAATTGTTTGTTTCTCCATGAATATACTTTATTCATTCCTTTTTCAATCTTCGGAATAAATTTGTGCATTGTATTATATTCTCGTAGTAAATTAAATAATTAAATTCAGAAATTTATTGTCAAAAAAGGAGTCACAAACTGCTTTTGATGGCGTGGAGAACAATAAACACAATGCACAATTTATCTGAGCTATGACATGGCCGGCATTCGCGAGCTTCCAGAATAAATCATGCATTATTAGCTTCTGTAGCCATGAAGTACGCGACTCTGCTATCTTTACTGCCGCGTTCACGTGTGGATTCATATGTCCATTCTCCTGAGAGTTGGCAGAGCTGTCTGGTGAAGAAAATGTGCAACCTACACAGCGCTGTAAACACAGTCCTCACACTGACTGAACACAACGCGGTCAGTACTATAGAATTACTTCTGCTATCCAGCGTTGCACGGGATTGTTCTATATTGTAAGATCAAAATACTTTTTGTTTATAATTTATCATAAACAATGTTTGTTTTTAATTTATAAATATAATAAGCTATTTATGAAATTATGGAAGAATATTCAAATAGAATACTGAGTATAAGGAGAGCACTTAAAATAGAAATGGACAAATAGATAATATATGTACCTTCCTTGTGATGGGGACGCCAGTGTTGCAATGGCGGTTTCCTTGAGCAGCTTAGAAGAGACATAAAAAGAGTATAAACTCAAAGAAGATGGAAAGTATAAAAATATTTTTTAATGGGATCAAGAGCCTGGTAATTCCGTACAGCTGAAGAACAAGGATTTATGAGTTAAGAAAAACATGGTAAGAAAATATTAGTTTTTAAAAACATATATACAGCATCCTAGTTTTACGAATTCATAATAATACAAATTTTACACAAAACGTGATTGTATACACAATTTTGAGTTTCATTTCCAGCAGCAAGAATAATAAATGTTTGAATAAAACTACCAACGTTGTCCGTGAGAGACACAAATCAATCGAAACGCTTCCAATGAGTCTAGCTCACCACTTCACCTTATTTAGGGGTCTTTAACCCTCATATGTGCTGAACTTGTTCTTATACGGCATCATGTCACTGTTGATCTGAAATGTCCCGAAATCTATGTCTGAAAACAGTCTTTTAAATTGTTTTACATTACCTTTCCTTTCCTCTCTAGCCTTGGGGTTTCTAGGACTATCCCCCTCCCCGCAACCCCAATGGTGACAGAAAATCTCAGCATCTCAAATAGAACGAACCCACTCGCCGGGAGCCGTACTGGTCAATTTGCGCTTCCGAGGCAATATACAACGGCGACAGCTATAAATAAGCATTGAAGCATAGTAGCACTGTATAAGCATTATTTAGATACTTGGCGAACATGATGCCAAATATAATTTTCATTTTCCTCTTATTGAAATAAATGTAATAGTCGCACGCTTAATACATTTTTCGGATTTGACTATAAATTTTAGTTCAAGTATTTCTAAAAACCATTGACATTACCCAATTGTAACTAATTTCCCTGCGTATTTGGTGATGACAAATTGAAACCGAGTTTTGGTAAGCTTCGTTTTATGTCTTTTTTAAGTTAATTTGCTTTAAATGTGAGATTTGATTTCCCATTCTTATGACTGTTGAACGTGACAAGAATTCTCAAAAGATATGGGTGTTGAAGAACGTGGGTATTATTTACGAAAAAATTTCAAAACCCGACAAGACAAGCTGCGGGATATCAATAATAATAATAGTAATAATAATAAATTTATTGTCAAAAAACAGTACAAACTGCGTATGGCCACGTGGAGGACAATAAACTAATTTACTCCCCGGAAACAAGCAAGGGACCGTCCCATCAATTCCGATCAAGGGCCCTAAGGCAGAGGCGGATTGAAAAATTTAAGCAAAAATTCCTAGATAATATAAAAAGTTAGCTACGAGTTATAATACTAATAGAATGTCAATAAGTTTGTAATTTAACGCAAAAAATTTACACGTACAAATTATTATTGAACTATAAAAATTATAACAGTATAAAAATGAATTTAAAATTAATGATTTATCTGTAAAAAAAAATTACATTGGGGAGGAAAAAAAGTAATTTGCAGAAAAAATGAATATAACATGTAGATAATATAAATAGAACGAAGAATAAAATGTTCGTTTTCTTCATTTAATAAACGCTATCTTTGGTTGCTTTGTTTCATAAATACAGGAAACGCGGTGTTTCATTGTCGTAGAAAAACCCACTAATTCCGAGTCACAGAAATATCCCCGTACATGGACGCTCGCACAGGTCGATGACAAAACGCTCACATCACTGTGACACGTGAAATGTTACGATGCCCTGCTAATGTACGAGACAGGAGAATGTCCGGTTGGAAGGAAACATTCAAATAGATATTGGAATTGGACGTAAAATTAATGCACGTCGAAAGGGAGAGAGATGACGGCCATTATACGCAGAGCTACAATTTCCTGCTCGAACGAGATGATTATAGAGGATTAAATGATCTTGCAACGTTTTTGTCAAGACTCGTAGTGATAGACTACGTCACTGGAACTCATTTTTCTTTTTTAATGTAATTTGAACGCACGTAGCATTTGTGTCTAATTTATTTCGTTTTTATCACTCCATATATTTTTAGCAATTTCACAGTATTAGGTTTTTTTTCGTTCGAGAACATTGATGAATATTCTGAGAAAGCGAAGTTACTTCCAATGAATGATGTTGAATAATTGTACGGAGTTAGAAGCACATTCATTTTTTTTACATACCTCTTTTTTTAGTAAATTTAACATGACAAATTATTGACCTGAAACGCCAGTTTTTGGTCGTTAAGTTGTAAATGTGATTTTCTTATATATAAAAATAATTAAAAGCACTTCGTGAGTAGTTGTTTATTATCCGAGTGTTTTATTACCAAAATGATAAATTTTTGAAAGTGTATTAAACAATACACTTCAGTTATATCCCTGCTACAATTTCTTTGATTTGCTTGTGTGAGGTTTGTAAGGGAAATATGTTTATGTATTTTGATATACAAGATACTTGTGTGTTGTTATAATGGACGATTGCACATCAGAAGTAAATATTAGTATGGAATTTGTGTGCATGAACGTTTAGTTTTGATTGATAATAGAGTCAATTTTGGCATAATTTAAAATCTTTCATTCAAAAAACAGAGCTGGTAACATTTGCTGTTTTCATATAAATGCATGAAAACGTTTTTTAAATCGCAAGTATGCATTTAAAAAATATGAAAATAAAACTAATTTGCAAATATATCAATCTTTACACATCTAATATATAGTATTATCTTGAACGGAAATGAGTTCTTAGAATGTAAGTATCTCAAAGATAATAAATTATTGTAAATTAATTATTAATTTACGTAGAAAAGTTCATAAAGGCTATACTATATTATAGTAATTTAATATTAATATGTAACACGATTTACTGACGATAAAAATCACTTCCTATTTAGCTCGATTGAAAAAAGAAACCCGGTTTTCTCATTTCCGCATTTCAACATGGCCAGCATAATTGTGCCCCTGAACTGACATTCCGGAAAGGAACCCGTCACGCACAACCGCTATGCAATTTGCATAGTAAAAGGCGCATTGACATAAATGCTCTGAACACGTTATATAGAAATCTTACCTACGACAAATTTATACCATTAAAGAAGATTGAAAGTTTTTGGAAACCACTTTCGGTAGAGGTATTTATAAACAATATTTCATGTTTCTCTCAAAGGGATGTTTAATGCTTACCTTCAACCACACATTGTGTTCAAAAGAAACGGTCGCATGAAGAACTCTTGTGTAAACACACTTCAGCGTGTCTGAACGGAATTGCTGGAAAACGATGTTACATTTCAGAGAAATGAGGTGTTTGAAACACGTTAGTATTTTAGTTTTTTATATCCTGTTATAATGAAAGCGATTCAATATTTGAGAATTCAAAATTTGATCTGCCAATAAATAATATTTGTTCGTATTTTGGCAGTGCTATTTATTTCATCGTTTAAATCATGCGTCTTAAAACTTTTTTCTTATTTTATTTTTACTTTTACTATCATTAATTATATTTTTTAACCTCTTGAAAGTAGATCTTTCGAATATTAAGCCGAACTTTTGTTCCTTGTAGTAAAAATTGCATTTCATTTATCTAATCCTCTGATTTAAGAATTGGTTTTTAATTCACAAAGTAATGTTTATAGTACAATCATTAATTAATTATAATAATTAAAAATTACAGCTTACAAACGCTTTTTGGACAATCACAATTTTTTGTGTGTGTTCAATACACAATGTTTTGACTCGAGATTGGAGTCGCCGTCAGATGTAACCAAATTGTAACAACAAAAATTAACATAGCAACAGAACAATTTAACATGGTACAAACTTAAATATTAACTCAAAATATGTTTACGTTAGTAATTAATTTGGAAGAATGTAAAATATTCACGCTTTCTACTATTAGAGAGTTTTAAAAAATTTAAAATAAAATCTTGAAAACATGAGTTTAAAAAAAAGAAATTTTTGGTAATAGTGAATTAAAATGTTATAATTAATTGACGACTCATGGAAATGAGAGATGCACGTTGCATTTTATAGCATGTGTTGATATCTTTTTTAATACACCCTATATTTATACGATGGACAGCGGAAGTGTTGATAATTCCGAAATTATTAATTACTGTCCCAAACCCCACTTCTCGCACCAAATATTCAAGGCATGTGTTATTTTGTGGCCAAAGTCTGTGTATAAAAACGGTAACGTTAATATTGAATCGCCATTATAATAATTGAGTTATTGCTTGGAATCACGTAAATGAGAGATATATGCACTGGGTTATTGATACGAATTGTAATTGAGGGAGGAATAAAAGTATAGCAAAACACGACGGGGTAAAAACAGTGATATCTTTATAATGCTTGCTGCATTGTGAAAATAACTGTTGATTTGAAAACCCTATACAAATAAATATAATAAAAGAGATTTATAGGTAACATGGACTGAATGATATTGAAACGTGTTAAGTTTAAACTTGTAATATTTAGTTTTAAAATGTGAGGCCAGGTATAATGCACACTAATTATAATACAGATAGTGCAACGCTTCAAAAGTTCCTACAGAAAATGTAGTGAATTCATTATGTATTACAACTATGGAATAATTTGGACTACAACATTAACATGGATAAGAGAGTCTGTAAATTTAGTATTGTAATCATCTTGGAAAATTTCTTACTGGTGTAGGATTTAAAAAGAAGTTGTCAGTTTAGGATATTTTCTTTGTGACCTTACAATGTATTATTGATATCATTATTTGTTGTCCAATTGCATTTCCTTCGTTCAACCAGGTAGTTAAGGCGTGCTCATATTCCAATCATGAAATACTGTCTCTTNGTCAAGTGGCAAAGTTTGTATGGTTTTTCTGCATTTCCTACGATACCTTGGTAGATAATGGAAATATCGCAAATTGTCAATTTAGTGTTTAGATAATGATACCTGTCAGTGGAAATGTAAGGAAAATTACTGTAGCAT
This sequence comes from Laupala kohalensis, assembly GCA_002313205.1. Classification (NCBI taxonomy): domain Eukaryota; kingdom Metazoa; phylum Arthropoda; class Insecta; order Orthoptera; family Trigonidiidae; genus Laupala; species Laupala kohalensis. Next base: position 163,672 of record NNCF01127341.1, read on the forward strand.
CATTCGAAATGTTTTGCATCTCGAAGTACCTGATATTTTTTTAATTTTCCTTTGTTCAATCTCCTCTTTAATTGGTAGTGGTAGGAACGCATCATCAATTACAAAAGCTTTTATTTTACCATTTTCATTTGCTTGGATTGTTATGATATTTTGTTCTGTCAGTAGTGATCTGCTTACCGTAGTACAGAGTGGTGTTGCTACTTTCTGAGCCATTTTTAGAAATAAAAATTTAAAAATTGAAGAAGTATTGGAGTCAAATNAGCATCATCAATTACAAAAGCTTTTATTTTACCATTTTCATTTGCTTGGATTGTTATGATATTTCGTTCTGTCAGTAGTGATCTGCTTACCGTAGTACAGAGTGGTGTTGCTACTTTCTGAGCCATTTTTAGAAATAAAAATTTAAAAATTGAAGAAGTATTGGAGTCAAATGAGTTAATAATGTTTGGGAAATCAAACAGGATAATTGAAATATTTAATCAAGTCATTTTCATTCATTTACGTTTCGTCACCTCGAGCAAACATACTCGCATCACCACACTTGAACCAGAAGAACAGAAATAAATTTCCCTCGGAGATAGCTCTTCAAAAATAGTGGTTACCGTCCAGATTATTACAATTACTATCAACTGTTTGCGTGTAACCGATAATCAACGCACAAACTCCTCTCTCGAGATAAATTCAGTGAAATGCGTAATATTTTAATTCATTATTTATTTTCCGCACATTTTTGATTCATGCTCTCATTAATTTCCGGCGAGAGTTTGCGTATGTTAATGCGCACAGCGGTGCAGCGACGGCCGCCCCCCCCCCTCCTCCCTCTGTGGATGCGGTGCTAGCGTACGCACGTTGTGTGCTGTAATTTCTGTAATTTGAACATCTGACAGAGTGTGCACGCGTAGTGCGCGTTATTTGCCGCGTGTCGCGCTCGGATGATGAGAGTTGCTGACGGTATCTCACTCGTTTTGGGGACAACGCAAGGTTCCTTGTTGGTTGGAAATAACTTACGGAAAGCATCATCTAACGTGGTGATCAGCAACATTTTTTAAACTGCACTATGGAACCATATAACTAAACTGGGAGTAAAATAATTGACATTATTCACGTCTGCAATCATAATTCTATTGAAATGATTAAACCGACCTCTTTTGTAGACAATTATTTATTGTTATATGTCACAATGTTTTAGCGGTAGATTGCTGCCATCGTCAGGTGAACAAATGTGTTTCCACATATAACATATTTATATATTCAAACACATACGGTCACCCGACGATGGTAGCAGCCTACTGCTGAAACATTGTGACATATAATAAATAATTGTACGTTTAATAAATTAAATTTAGAAGTAAAATTATAGTTACGATTAATTGCTATGTATTCGGAGTAATAAATTAAAAGTAAGTATTTGTTACATAACTCTACTACTATAATCTACTAGACAATGCTTAACTTGTACGACATTTTTCAGACTCGTAAAAATATAATTCTTTGTCATCACTGGTTTGCGACTTTGACAACATTTTAAAAACTCTTATAAGAACATTATAAAAAATATATAAGAACAAGCAGTAACGATTTCGTTTTTGTGTTTTGGGGAAGGGAAACGCATGCCTTAATTTTGCCCGGAGATATAGAAATATTACATACTCAGTTACATTTAGGCCTTTTGATCGGAATTGATGGGATGGTCCCTTGCTTGCTTCCGGAGAGTATATTAATTTTTTGTCCTCCATACGGTCGAACTGAGTTTTTCACTGCTTTCATTAATGATAAAATGAATTACATTTTTATCATGTGTAAACACGATAATAGCTGAGAAAAAAGTATTATTAAGTTCACTTATTTTACTTCCACTTACAGAAGGAAATAATGATAGGGTAGTTTTTCATTTAACAATGCACTGTTCGACGAAAAATTAATGAAGTTGAAAATAAATAAAAACACTTTATTGTCAAAAAGCAGTTTCAAACTGCATATGACCACAGGGGGAATTATAAAGTAAGTTACTTTTTAATTTAAGAAAAAAATTATTAAAAGTGAAGCACAAAAAATTCATTAGCAGCTTTGGTGACGATTGTATCCTTGTATAGGAAAATAAGAAATTTATCGATGATAAATTTTTTTTAAATGCAGCAAACTAGATGATTGAATCCTAGATTTTCAGAAATGGAAATGTTCTATAGGTATTCAGTGGAAAACTAATATATTTCTTATTATTCGTAATTTGCATGTGACAATATTATTAAGTTGTTGTTCAAACTTTGAATGTTAATTGTTAACAGCTTCCGTCACATAAATACGCGTTAGAATGGCCTAACGTTTACTTATACCTAGTCGCAATACTCAATCTGCGTTTTGTAATGCAATTTTCCCTGGTTATTCGTTTTTATTGATTTACAAAATTTATTTTTCTCTAATTAACCCCCTGTTCCCAACAGAGCTATCCCAGGGGTTTGTACAGATCTATTCTCTTCGTTCTGAATATTCAACCAATGGCACTTTCTCGCCACCTCAAATATTTCCTCGTCGTCCCGGCTTATAACCAGAGAAGAAGGGTGTTATCTCCTGATATAGCATTTCCTCCTTTCCACTACTTTAACGCAGTATTTTTCGAAAATTTCGAATTTTCGTCTCATTCGTATTATTTTGCCCATTTCCTCGTGTCTAGCGAACAAAGTTTCATAAACTCCCGTATATAGTTCGCTCGTTCCCTCCCACACTTGGCACAATCCCATAACACATGGTCTACAGTTTCCTGCCCTTCTTTACATCGACATGTTCCCGTGCTATTTACACCAACCTCCTGCAAGTATGCATTCATTTGTCCGTGTCCTGTCAATATCTCTAAGGTTTCTCTCTTTGGGTGATACCTCGCGTTATTTTGTACTCATCATTTATGAAAGCGTACGTTTGTGGTCCTCTGGCCTCCTTCTCCCATCGCAATTGACTTCTTAAATTCATTTTCATTTCTCTCTTCCTTTCATAATTTTATCTCCTCTCTGTATATCTAAATTATCTTTAATTTTTATTGATTGTTCTAAAGTGTTGTAAAAGCAAAGTTATGTTTTTTGTAGTAGTTGTGTTTTTTGTGTATTTTGAAGTTCCATAATTGTAGTATCCACACAAATGTCCAAGCGTCGTAGTACATGAAAAGAAGGGTTACAATGTTTGTTTATGTGAATTTTCTCTTTCACTGTTTTCCCGTGTCTGCAAAGGCATCAATGGAGCTATCTGGGTTGTCTTTCACGAACTTACTAACATTCAAATTCAAGTCGAGTGTTAGTACATATTATAAAACAAATAGCAGAGAGTTTGGTTAATAAATAAAGGTTGTGATTAATTAAGATTTTTTTTGCAGTTTGCGTGCAGTAATTAAGAGAGCGCATTTGCATTTCATGATAAAATTAACATAATAAATTAAAACAAAACTAAAAGAATCAGCGAAGGAAGGAGATAGAAAAGAGATAACAAATCATTCATTCATTATCCTACTTCGTCGAATAATAATGAGTGTTATCGATTACATGTAGCGTAACAGGTGTAGTATCACTATTTTCCTATCACCTTAACTGGGAAATTATTGGAGGAATTGGTCTGATGTTGACAGATTGATGTTCATTATAAGTAGTAAAAGATTTGTCTTTCTGTCATTATTTACTTATTGATTACTGGAAAAGGATTAAATTAGAAAATTCACCATTCACTTAATTCCAACATTTTCACACTCAATCGTCAAATTCGAGATATTTCCTCCTTAAATGGGCTGAAATTGACCATAATACAACTGAAAATCCATGACGCCAATGAAAATTTCTGAAACTTCCCTGTATAATCCGACCCTTCAAGAGACAACGGTGCTTTCAGCCACCGCTTGCCAAAAGAACCCAGGTATGCCAGCTTTCTCATTTACTGTTATTATTTCATATTATATTGAAAATTGTTACCTTTTCGAGGAAGGGGGTAGATTGTTTTTAGAATGATTTATTTTATATTAATTTTGTGATTTATATTATGTAAAATATTTTTTTTGTGGCTATGCGGTCGAAAAGGCCTTTTGCATCAATAAATAATGACGGAAAGACAAAATCTTTTACTACTTATAATGAGAAATTATGTTTACGTAATTAAGCGCATCCCTTGCGCGCATTTGATTCCTGAGTCTCGTCATACATAACATGCACACGCGCTATTATTACGCAACGTAAACCAATATACCACTTTTTCTTAAAAAATGGAGAATGGGTATCTTTACGCATTGCAGTCCTCTTTCTATATATCGATATTAAAGAGACTGGGTATTTTCATCGTTGTATGTGATAAACCAAAATTTGATGTAATACGTTTAAAAATAAAGTAATACCATAAACTCGAACAAAAAGTATTTATTACGTAAAATTTTACAATCATTTACTTTCATTAAGTTTGAAAGAAGCTGTTTTAGCATTTTGTGCTGCGTCTACGTATAGTTCCCCTATTGTATCCTACTATGTTTCTTCGCCTTCCACAACTATACACCATTTCCACCTAGACGAAAACCACGTATGTGGTGTACGATTGTGAAAAGCGAATGGATAGTGTAGTGATTAACACCCTAGCGATCACAGCAAGAGTCTCGGGTTCGACTCCCAGCTCGTCGCCATTTTCACCAGACCGAAAGTTATCAGGATACTAGTTAGTACGGTGCATAAAGTATGTTAAATTGAAGTACAGGTAAAGGGAGAGGAAAGAAAGTCATGCGGATGAGAGTGGATGAAAGAATTTGACGAACTCGTTAATGGAACACTGAACAGAAAGGTGAAAGAGATGCTTCACTAAACACTTAAGTCATGAAATATCTTTTCATGCACACGTGACGGAGAACAAACAAATGGAAAAAAAATCTCTGCAGACCCATTTCGGCCCACGGTTTTCTCCGGTTTTTCTTCGGATAAAAGCGGATTCGAAGGCAGTGCCTCTAAACTCGGACACTCCCACCAGAATGCCTCATTAATACTGTGTTTGTTGGTTTATTAATCTAAAATTTGAGTGATTTCAATTTTTACAATTTAGGCAACTGTAGAAATTCAGTAAATATCATTCTTCAGAAGTATTAAGTGTACCTTAAGACTCTTCGTCGGAACTGATACAATTTTATACGTAAAGGACATTAGTAATCCACATTCGCAATTCGCAATTTATTACTGCTATTTTCACAGTAATTTTCGTATTATCAAATAAGTACAAACAATATTATTATTTATTCAACTTTGTCAATTCTCAGCTCTAGTTCGGGTTGCAGGATAAGGCAACATACCTATCACTCTCTTCTTTCATTCGAATATTTCACAAGAATTTCTGGAAAGTTCGAGAGTGACAGCTTCTCGCATGTGTGTGAAAAGATAACGAGGGATGTTCAATTTTTAAGACTTTTTAATACGTCTGTGGCGATAAGACCAGTTGCTCAGATAATGATCGGTATTTTACATCGACTTAATCCTGCACTTTCTTTCAATTTCGTTTTCTTGTTAAATTTTCCTGCAGCTTTTATTATTATTATTATTTATTTATTGCGAATGGACCAAGGATGATCACGCGAAGCATTCTGACATCGTTTCTTCCATACTTCTTTCATCTTTTCTCCATGAATTCTTTTTCTCTCCTCTGTCCACTTGGTTCCTGGTTTCTTCGGTGCCTCTTTTTCTGACTTTACTATCCACATTTCTACCTTGTTTCTGAAAATTTTCCTGTCAATAACATCACTAGCATCTATTTGCGCTTTTTGTAAATCCAATTTAACTTGTGTAATCCATGGTGTTGTTGATTTGACCTTTTGTATGTAAGTAAGAATCCTATTGGTGAGTCTTGATGGAGGAAGTCTAGTAATATGTCCGTAGAATTTTAATCTTCGTTTTCTTATATCTGCTGCCAGGTTTGAGATATTTTCTGTGGTTTTTATTGATTGTAATCGGTATCCTTCTTCTGTTAATTTTGAACCTAAAATCTTTCTCATAATTTTTCGCTCTTCCTTCTTTATTATTATTATTATTATTATTATTATTATTATTATTATTATTGATTTTCGTTCACTATGAACCACGTTGTAGAATGAATTTAATGGCTTAACTTTTTAATTACAACCGAACACCTGCTGCGGACAATATATTATTAAGAATCTAACTCTTGTTACATGAGTGTAGCGATAATTCGTAGCCTATTTCTCCGGCGAAATTTAATGTGGCGGAATGGATGTAAAAAAACCGGAGTCCGCGGACTCGTCGTGGCAAAAGCTACACATTTCATGCCAAACGGTTCACACATTAGTAATATTACTATCTGTGTCATGCAAACTGGACTCCATTTCCACCACTGCCGCATTTACACATTAGTTTCCATCATGTTTTATATTCATCGTTACATTCGTCGCTATCTGGAGGCATTAATTTTATAATGGTGGATCGCTGGAATTACATTGGACTCTTTGGACTCGCCAAACGCGAAGTAGGGTGGACAACTGGCCTCAGATGGATCTCACGTCCAGGGTTCATTGACCCACGCCAGTTTACGAGTTCATCTCGTTTGCGTTTCTTGCAATTAATTTAATCGAGGTAATAAATAAACGGGATCACTGATGGGAATACATGCTATTATGGGGTAAATGATCCTAGCGACAACTTCATCATTTGCCTCCATTATAATCGAAACTTTTGTTATCACTGGCCATTTAAACAAACACCAAAAATGAAATTTTATAGAAAACAAATACGTAACACACACTTTTTTATTGAACATGAAAATATAATATTGAAATGAAACTACAAAATTTAGAAATACTGTGTTTTTTTACCCATCCCCACGACGGGGAGGTGGGTGAAGTCTCTTATGGTCTCTTGGTACTAGTATTTATTGCATTGCGGTCTACTAGAGCTTCATCGTATCGCGAATACAAATCGTATTCATGTATTCGGTAAATGCTTCATAAAACGGTTGACTCAAAATTATCTCCTGCTTGCAGGTTAATCTTCGTATCCCATGTTTCATTAAGTATGTAATGTAATGTCTTCTCTCCTCGTCAAACCGAGTGCTCTCCCAAACTAAATCTTTGGCAATATCGTTGTAGCCGGTTTTACGGACAACGTCAATGCAAAGTAAGTACTCGATTATCCGCAAAATTGGGTGGTGTGACCGCAGTTGAAGACCAAAGTCAACGGATAAGGCACAAAGTGACAAAAACAGGATGAGGTATTTAGCGTAACTAAAAACTTTTAATATTCTTTTATTGAAAGTTGTATGTTAATTCATTATGAAAACACTTGCTTAAATTATTAATTACGGCGTTAAATTTTTTTTTTTATCTGTAATTTGTTTTCATCTTTTATTTAAAAATGCTTACACTATTCTTCGGTTTGTGATTGATGTTACAAGTTTCCGTGGGTTGTGATTCATCTTATGTATTACTAAGTAACTCTTGAGTTTTTATTTTTACTTGATAACGCTCAAGAAAATTTGCGAAGCACAAAATTAATCTACCGGTTCCGTACCATATGTTCCTCGGCAACAACTTTTCAATTCCCTCATCCAAATCAGAGTTAACGTAGTACTAGAGTAAGAACTATGAAATCATTAAAATACCTGAAAACGGCATAAATAAACAGAGTGCGTGTACTTATTGTGTTTTCAGCTTTAAGAACATACCTCACAATCCATACAAATAAAATAATTGACATGTTGATGGTGAAATACATTGCGTCTTGCGGGAAAAACACTTATTTCCAAAATGACCAACTTTTAAATCACGAAAGTGATTGAAGCTTACTTTCATTTGAAGTGAATTTTTCTTAGTACTACTTACTTCACCTTTATATGTAGCTCAATACATTTGAAAAAGGTATTTCACATTTTCTGAGGTGAGATGTATATCCGTTGCGCTCCGCCGCCATACTTTTATATGCTCTTATGCATTTCAAAAGAGTCGAGCGTGTTTCTGAATGTTGTTTTACGTACTATTAACTGATAGATACAAATTAAATGATATTTTTACTCCATTATTACTCATATTTTTGTGTTTTAAGTGTGACGGAAAGCCGTCAAATGTGTGGGTGATTTTTATGGTTCTTTCCTTCCATTTCTCATTAACTTTTTTAATTTATAAAAGACTGGAACTTGACTAACTTAATGTGCTGATTCTAACTTAAGTGGAAGAGCAGGCCTCATGACTTTAACCCAACCAAAAAAACAATAAATAAAGTAATAACTAGTCAACTTCCCTTTAATGCATATTTTTTTGTTATCTTTCAGTCAGAATTCATCTGTGAGTCTAGAATAATCGTGAGTTTACAGCAGTGGCGAAATGTATTCCGTATTTTATTCGAAGAGATCCTGTTTGTCGTGCAGCAGAACCCAAGTGCCGCATTGACTGTCCAGACTGCTGGCTGCGTTCTGTTGTGGCAATTGTCCTACGAGAGCGCGCTGCCGGTGCTGGTGGTTAATTGGTCTGGCCACCGCCTTGAGCGCGCTGCGTCCGCGCACGTGACGCTCAATTAGTCGCAAGGGCAGCAGCCTTCCTCCTTCCCTCCCAACCCATCCACCACCCCCTTTCCACTGAACGCTCTCGTTCACCCTCCCTTCCTTCCTTCCTTCCGACCGTACAGACTTCGACCGTACCCTCCACATCTCGCTTACTTTCAGCTTCGTTACCTGCGTTTAGATTTTCGTTACGTTCTGTTGCTTTTGTTGTTGATACTGCTCTTTTCTTTAATTCCGTCATTTCTATTTGTTATTCCCTTCCCTTCCACTGTTCAGTACTTTCCTTTGTTTTTTCCTTCTCCACAACTCTCTTTTGTTCTTAATCTATAGCAANCTTTGTTTTTTCCTTCTCCACAACTCTCTTTTGTTCTTAATCTATAGCAATTTTTTCGAAATAATCGATTACCATACGAAACAAACTCTCACTACGAATTAAATAAACAATCAAAAACTTACGACCTTAAACGGATGAACAGTATATATTTTGTGATTTTAAGCTCACAACTGTTCGTCCGTTAAGGGTCGTAATTCTTTGATTATTTATTTAATTTCATTATGTAGTGGACGCTAATTGTAGTACAACTTACACTACAGTTTACACCCAAACAAAATTTAACGAAATTTTGCTATCATCTACAAAATTAAATTGAAGAATATTAAGCTATATAAATAACATAATAAATATAAAGCATATAAAATAGATCAAATCCAGGATTTGTCAAAATGCAAGCGAAATTTCTTCCAGTACACAGAAACGGAGGTCCCTCGAAGTTTAAACGTGAATCGTAAAGAATAAGTGGATCGTAAGTTTTCGATATCTGCAAGTCCGATTATCTAAAATCCAGCTGGAGGATTTAAACATTCTCTGGGTAACTCGTCCCAAATTGTCACTACTTATATTCAGATATCAGTGGTAATCTAGAACAATGGCTAAATCGAAGTGGGTATCGGGTACGTTATATTTTTGCTTAGAAAATATGGTACTGTTAACAATTCTTGTTATAGGTTAGATTTGAATTGAAGTTGCGACTTCAGGTCCAAGAAAAAAAGGGATGTTTTATTAATGTTCTTTGATTCTTACATGAGGAACTTAAGGTACAAATTATTAAAATTCTAGAGTGTTCTTCTTCAAGTATATACTATCCTCAAATACGAAATATGAATGAAAATCACATATTTGATTGGTTTGAAGTCTATCACTACACTCTCACGTACTCAGGGACTGACGAACAGAAGATATTCTAAAACACAACTTTCTTTCCATGCTAGTGAATACAAAAACGGATATTTCCGTGTAAATCTCACTATCAAAATGTTTCTTGTCTATCGTATTTCCCAAAAATAATGCGTGGAATTGCTGGGATGATTCCATCCTTTCTTAACCAAAGGGAAGTAACTCAATTCCTCCCTAAAGTCATACGTCGAGTTAACTGCCTTTTTCGACAATTATACTCCGCTCCGTTTCTCTATGTCCGTTTCGCCACCCCTCCTCGCCCTGCACGTCTTCATTTTATCAGCGTCCCTCCCCTCTCGTGTCCTTTTTCTATTTCTCCCTTGTCGCCCGCGGGCGGTCGGGAGAGTTACGCCAGGGAGACGGGCGTACATCGCATTTTTTTTTTACCACAGGACGTTAGCCCCTTTCCTCCGCGCGACGCGGCGCACGGCCAGGGTCCGCAGATTAAAACAAACGCTCGGTAAAGTAAATGGCTTGTATTCTTAATGCGATTACCGAGTAGGAAGGGTTAGACGGTGGTGGATGGGGGTTAGTCTGCCCTTCGCCGCCGCCGCCGCCGCTGCGGCCTTGAAAGCGCGCTCTCGTCTGGCTTCTGCGACGGACGGGGGTTGGTGACTNAAGGTCCGAGAACGAACGACACGGCGAATTGAGGTTGTTGGAAAGGGAATCAGATGGACAAACTTTTGGTCGTATTATTCCGTATTCGTGACATCACGGTGATCAGCATGGGGAGTAAAATTAACATACCGACTGTGAAGAGGGGTTTGTTCACCATTAATACAACATGTTATTAATCATGAAAAATGTGTTCAGATTGATTATTTTGTGCATGGGTTAAATTTTGCGATTATTTGGCTGATTATTGTATTTTGTTTATTTTTATTTATTAAAATAAAATTTTGTTTATTTAGGTTTATTCTTTCTTAGCAACTATACGCAGTCAACATGTGAGAAAAAATATATAACAAATTGTGAGACGAGTAAAATTTGGATTGTAAAACCTAACGAAAAGAATAAAAATNATTTGGATTGTGAAAACTAACGAAAAGAATAAAAATAATAACGTTTGTTTGTAATTTATTGACGTTTACATTTTGACTAAGTGCTGAAATTTATGAACATTCGAAACAGAGAGACAGTACCTACACCTACACTATAACCCTAGTTATCTTCAAAAGCATTAATCGCAATGTTCAAAAGCAATTTCATTACGCAAACACGTAAAGGGTGAATAGTTCAAACTCTACTTCTATTAACGTCCATTATTTTTATCTCGAATATGGTGTTCGTCAACGAGATAGTTTCGTATGAAGCAAGGGTATTATATTATCAAAATAATTTTAGACTTACGACCTTTAAGTCGAAACTTTGTGTACTTAATAGCTCGAAATATATAATATAAGCCCTTCATAAGGTCGTTTGACTGTCGAAAACTGTTTATTTAAATAATATTATACCACTTAGGTAAAAAGTGGGTAGAGAGTAGTCAGAGTTTCTTGGCATTATTGTTCCCTTCCTGTGGATCACTTACGCTTCTCAAANGCATTAATTCTGTAGCCCCATCCTGGCAAACCGGGTTTTTCTCCGTTTTTCCTTCTGGTAGAGGCGGATTTCTTATACAGGTTCTCTAGGCTTTGTCTAGGGGCGTGTTTATTGTAACAATA
>NNCF01127341.1:192616-206900 GCA_002313205.1 Laupala kohalensis
AGAAATTTGACATGAATGCTTTTTTACTCATTATGTATGTGGCATAGGTTGTAGTTACTTAACCTTTGGCAAACCTTGAAATCATACAAATATTAAATATACTACAATGGACTAATAAGATCGATAGTTATTCACAGCTCACGTCAAGGAAACTTTTAACTTTTACTATGATATCAATGTAAGCATTTTATCATGTAAGAATTTATCATATAGGACCAAAATTTGAATACACAAATGAAAACTTAGACATTGATATCATAAGACCCAAAATACGAAACATGAAACTCACTCTCATTCTAAGGGTTACGAACACTCTTTAAGTTCTATTCAAGAATTGTGTATTTGATAACTATTATAGGCAGCGACGATAAAACCCAAATTTAACCGACTTACAATTTCTTGTCTCTCTTTCTGCAGATTCTTCTGGAGTCTCATTTATTCAAAAGGCTATTTTTTAAGTATTTTGACAATTGATAATATATATGTATTTGTTACGCATAGTGTACAAAATACCTTAATGATTTTAAACTGTAACAAATAGGGTTAACGGCTTCCTTCTTTGTTTACATGCGGTGAGATACTCGAATATCGGAACCTGGGAGGTAGCTTATGAACGTTTGGGTCAGTATTAGAAAAAAATGTATAACACTTTAGCGCATTATGAAACTAATCATTAATTAGGTATTGAAGGTACACAAAATTCGTCTTTTAGGATATCAAAATTAAAGGTCATTTTTTAAAGAATTTTATTGCCTAAAATCGTAGACTATTAGTTACTACGTGCATCGGAAACAAAGATTTAACGAAGTGTCATCAAAAGCTGTTATTTTAATTATGTTATGTTGAATGAGAATGAGAGACGAGACCGATATTCGAACTCGTGAATTTCAGCTTAGCGCGCTGATGCGCTGCGAACTGCGCCACCCCCCGTTCGTCTACCATCGACATTCAACTTGCAAGACATTAATCTGTTACATGGTGGTGTGGTTCACCGCAATATTAGGGATTTCTGTTTGACTGTTAAATAGAAATAAAGACTTTTTCAAGGACCTAGAATCCCTCTCAATAATAATAATAATAATAAATTTATTGTCAAAAAAACAGTACAAACTGCGTATGACCACGTGGAGGACAATAAACTAATTTACTCTCCGGAAGCAAGCAAGGGACCATCCCATCAATTCCGATCAAGGGCCCTAAGGCAGAGGCGGATTCAAAAATTTCAGCAAAAATTCCTAGATAAGATGAAAAGTTAGCTGCGAGTTATAATNAAGAAATCCGCCTCTACCCGAAGGAAAAACGGAGAAAAACTCGGGCCAGGATGGGGCTACAGAATTAATGTTTTTTTTTTTCTCTCATACCCTTTTTCTCATTTTAGATATCACCACAATATCAAAGACACTATAATTTATCTGTTGTCGTAATTTCGCCCCAGGAGAATGACTACTCATGAAATCAACCGAAATGCTGTTCCCATTACCCCGTATATTGTTGCAGTCATTGATCCTCTCATCATAGCTTTATTACGCTCATCTTCTCTGCACCTGTCACCTTCTCCGTCGCCGTCGTTTGCGGGACTTGTGTTTGTGTTGGCCGCGTCCGGAAACTCCATTGTGTGGCACGTGTTTCGGTTGCTGATCGTCGTCTCCGACACATCGTCAGTCGTCTTCAACGCGGGTGCTCCGGCTAATTGAAGGGCGATAAATGATCAACGTGAACCATCGGTCAATGTAAGAATCGATGGGAAAGAGAATAAAATTAACTTCTTCTCGAGCAGGGCATCTTATAATCATCAATGTTACAATTAAGGTGGGATCAGCACAAACTAGTCTAATCACGGAGATTTATAATAATTTTTCTGAATTATTTTAAAACACAACAGTATGAATAATAATGAAGAAAAATCATGATTTAATTTGTATCTACCAGTTAATATTATTACAAACAATATTCATGTATTCGCTAAACAGGTTGAAAATACGTAAGGGCATGTAAAAGTTTGTGGGCCGAGCGCAATGGTTTCGTGAAGTATTTCTCAATTGTCCGGTGACGTACTTTGATGCAAAATTTATTAAAAGTCAAACTAAACTTCCATTACTTTCGTGATTTAAAAGTTGGTATTTTTTTGAGTGTTTTCTCCATGGTAAAAAACCCGATAGTTAATCACTGAAGAAATCGAAATTTTAATCCTTTACATGTCTTAGAGGTATAAAATTTGAATGTACATACATTAAATACTGTAATCTGTTCCACGTTACATTCACATTGCTCAGGATGTTCAGTAGACGAGAAAATTTTTACGAGTTAAAGATTAATTTTTAAGTGTATTTGTCAGTGATTCTAGTTTGTACCATAATGCCCACCATAATTGTGCGCAAGCATAATTTTATTTATTCCTGGTACAGTATACCACTTTAGTACTCTTTTCACTGAACCATGCAATCGTATTATATAAATAGTAAATACTTTATCTCATAACACGCAGTTAAAAAAAACGAAGTTCACTTTCTGTTTCACTTCTCAAGAAAAAAATGTAATTTTTTAAAATTATGAAAGCATTTATTATTGCACCTGTACATCAACACAAAAAAAAAACGAAAAATGCATGACTTCTAATTTGAATACATTTTCGGAATAGAAAGTTGCTTTCATCGTTGAAATTGGAAGTTTTTTTAATTAAATTATTCCACTGCTGCGAGACTTTTTCCAGATTATTATGCACGTGGTTAATATTCTCCCAACGCAAAAACCTGGTACGGAAGCAGAGATTTCCTAATTAGTAATTCCCCCTTGGTCCAAAGGAGTTTTCGACCGTCCGCCATCTTTAGCAGTGAGTGACCTCAAATGGCTTGGAGACTGCAACAACCCCTACCCTTGTTCACTCATTCCTCTGCTCTTCCCATTGGTCGACCGTGTTCTTTCGGTGGCACTGAGGCGATTGCTTTCTGTCCTCCCCATGGAATCAGAATGAGATTGGCCTTCATAACGAAGTGCTTTGAAGAAGACTTCTGCTATTGATTGTTCTTTACGTGATTGGCTTCCGCGGAGACCTCGATGTTAGCCAATACTTAACATATACGTAAGTAATCTCTACTACTCCTCAAGCTTCTTACTTCTCATGGCAGTACTAGCGTAGGTGGAATTAAATCACGTGTACTTATTGTAATTTCAACTTTAAAAAAAACAAACTCCACCGGCCATTTAAATGAAATAATTTCAATTATATTTGATGGTGGTGAACATTGCGTCTTAGGGAGAAAACATATTTTCAAAGAAATACCAAATTTTCAATCACGAAAGTGATGGTGAAAATTTGTTGTACATTTTCCGCAGTATTTTTCCGTCACTTTTATCTACAGGACATAAAAATATTTCACTTTTTCCGAAGTGAGATTCATAAATCAAGAAACCGTTGCGCTTGGCCGCCATGTTTGTACATGTTCTGGTGCATTCCAAACAAATCAAACGAGTTCCGAAATATTGTTTGTACTACATTATTAACCGATAGATGGAAATTCAATCATGTCTTTTTCATCATTAATATTCATATTGTTGAATTTTACGGCAATTACAATATAAATAAATAAAACAATTATACATTTCAGAGATTTGGCTTATATGGAGTGCTACCTTAAAAAAAGTCAAACTGTCTCGCAACAGATCCCGAAGGAGGACATTTGTTTCACCTAGACAGAAATCCGCAAATACTAGACCTCGTCACTATTCCTTCATACACAACTACCTGACAGTAACCGTCAAATCAGAGAGTATTTATTAATTGTTTTACTGCTTAATAGTTACTGCTTCATTTAGTTTATTTCTTTCTTTACCCTGCACCTGGACACAAGGAAGGAGAGACTATTGGCTACAAACATCTAGTTCTGGCCGGTTAGACCCCACGATATACTCGGTACTCATTTTACAGCAGGCCGAGTAGGCCTGGAGTCGGTCTGAATGTTGTGTGAGGAAAAAGCCCTCTCCTCGACGGTGATCGAACCTCGACCATCCAGTCAGCTGCTCAGAGTTCCAAACAAATATTTTACAACCACTTTGACTCTACCTATTCAATCACTTCCGTTTATTTTGGAACACAATTCCTGTCATCCTCTGTATGTCAGCACAGAATAAATCATCTACAACTTACATATTTCAATATCAGAACGCAGAAATACATTATGTTTTATTGAGTCTTGATGGAAAGAGTTTACGTAAGTTTCTTTTCAACCCTATGGTTAATTATCGAAGGAATCAGATTTTTATCCACTTCAAGTCTTATAGGTATGAAATTTGAAATTTACGTACATTGAGGAGTGGAACCTGTACCGCGTTCGATGCACTGTCGACGAAAACATTTACGAGTAAATAAGTCAAAAACATCACATTTTAANCATTTACGAGTAAATAAGTCAAAAACATCACATTTTAAGTATCTTTAGAAATGACTCTAGTTTGCTGTATAACGAAGCATAGCGACATATTAATAGTCGTTTTTAATTTCTGGGAGATAATACCCAACATTTACAGGCTAGCTGGAACGAAGCCCCGAAGAGCGCCTCAAGGGTAAGCCTCGAATGGAGGTCTGGGGGTAAATCCCTTAGCGAACGAAAGCGTGCTATTAATATATGGACTGAGCTCCATGCGATCAACGCAGATTCAGACGATAATGAATACGGAATACGTTGAGGTCACAATATTGACCGGGAATTTAGGACATCAGTTAATCGTGTATAACGGAAAGAATTGAATATGATTTCCATATAATTTTGAACATTTGAAAGATTGCAACAATAAATTTAAAGAAGTCTTCATTATTCTCTCACCTTTTCTTAACATAGAATTTGGATGCATAAAAAAGGTTAATTAAAAGGCATATTTTTAGGATTAAAAATATTCAGGTAGTAATCATGTTCAGGAACAAAATAAATTCATTTTGAAATTCACACCTTTGCCCTTTTTAGGGCTGAAATTTGCGAGGGTCCCCTTTGCGTTCCAATAAATTATAGAAATAAAGACATAATTGTTCATTCTTTTTCCTTTAATGGTTTCAGTGTGCGTTGAAGTACTAAAACGTCTCCCGTTTTCATCTATAAGAAGTTAAACATATCTGTAGCGGCCCTCTACAGCACTTTGTGTCCAGATCTATGTCAATAAACTAATTTATGACGGTATAAGAGCATCCTACACTCTTTATTGATGGACTAGCAGTATCCTAATTCCTACTCGTTTACCATAGCGTAGCTTAAATAGCTGTCACTTCAAATTTCAACATGAAAATAATATTACATAACAAGTTGACCTATTTTTTATACCTTCTGAAATGAATTGAAGCATTCTAATGAGTCATAAAATAGCTTATGATCACGTTATGAATAATAGAACGATATACCTCCACCGTCCTGCATTTTGAAGAGCCAATAAACACGCGAATCCTTTTAGTTGAGCTGGATAAAATACATAAATGTTAAAGAGATATTTCTCAGTTAAGTGAAGGAACAAGAGAAAGGCACAAGTCCTCCGCCCTGAATATTTAGGAACCAAAATTTAAAAAAAGGTGTCATTCAATTTTCCTGGTCATCAAACATCAGATCATTGAAGTCACATACGAATCGAACACACTTTTTTCTCTTAATTTGTCATATCTTATGGAAAACAAAGCTTAGCGGGCGATATCTCCGCTACTTCAGAATTTTGTTATATTACACACTTGTTGACATATATCAGGCTGATTTCATGAGCTCTACAACCTTTGATAGGGAATTGTGTGGCATTTCAACTCGCTTATAGCAAAGATGAGATGATGTATCTATTTTATTGTGTCAAATGAAAATAATAACTGTAATTCATAATGTATAAATTTTTGTATTGTGTCTGGTGATATATATGATAGTGATACGTTTGAAGTCTGAAATCACTAATTCTTTCATTATTCTTTTTTTCTTTTTTCGTTTTAATTGTTTTATACAACCTGTATTATCGACCTTTTGGGCATTACCTGAGCTTTATCTGTCTTTTTGTATCTAGATGTTGTATCTGTGTTCTTTTTGTTCTTATGTCTCTCTTCAGTTCCACCGCGAGGAAGGGGGAAGTATCTAGCAGTACACTTGCTTCATATACGTTATTGTATTAACGTATTCGTCAAATTTCGTATATATTTCTATTCTGTCCAATTCTTATCACAAAATATTCCATGTTTTTTGAGCTCTTTCTTCTTCCACGATCTAACAACTACGTAATACATGACTTACTGTATTTTCCTCTTCACCACATATTCACCATTTACTTGTTGTTAGGACTCTTTTATACAAGGAGCCCTTGACATTTCCATGTCTAATATACCGACGGTGATGGCTGAAACCACCTCCCTTTCTTATGGCTAAACTTATTCTTTGTAAGAAACGTGAAATTAACTTTCACTTTTCACCGAGGAAGATCTTTTAGTCAAAGGTCAAGACCTCGCCCCTAAACCTCGATGCGCCCCAGCAAGATAGCAATTCAAACGTAAAGAACTATCTTCTTAATTTTTCGATCGGAAGGACACATTTACAATAACACGATAAAAATTTTGAAAAGCGTTTTGGAGATGTAAGATAATTTTATACAATTCACTTTAATGAATGACAAAGGGGGTCGATCAAATGGATTCAAATAACCTGAAGAATTGATAAACAATTGATTCGAGTGAATAGCTTAGCCCAAATTGTAATACGAAAACGAGAGAACATTACTCTGGTCGAAATTTTATTGTGATATTGAGAGCTATGTCTGCAACAGTGTATGCATTTTTCCTGTATTTCAAAGTATAACGTATGTGCTGAGTTTTTCATGTAATAATAATAATAATAATAATAAATTTATTGTCAACAAAGCAGTACAAACTTCGTATGACCAGGTGGAGGACAATAAACTAATTAAATATTACATATTTTTTAATGCGTTCTGTAAGAAATAAATCCAATTGACTATATACAGTAGTCTCTCATTATGACGACTCTCCCTATAACGATGATCTCTCAATATTGATGAAATAAATTCGAGTTTGGTTTGCCATAACTGTATTGATTTAAGCCGATATTGCTCTCTCTTTAAAACGATGGTATTTCAGTATTTCAAGTCGTTTCAGTTCAAACTTAAGTCGCTTCAGTTCTTTGTAAATTCAGGATACAGTCAGGTCAGTGTTTCGGAAGAGGAAAAGGGAGCAAACTAAGATGAAGAACTTCTCCTATTAATGTAAATAGAGTAGAAAAATAAGTAAGGAGCAATAGGGGATAAATATGCAGATACACAAGAAAATACGATAGTAGCTTCCTTTCAATCTGATCAGATAATTATAATATTTTGTGTTACCAATATTTGTTGTTGTATTACATTCTTTATAATTTGAGTTTATTGTATCACAAAATTTTTAAATCTATTACATCAAATTTTAGTTTCTCTTTAAATAAATATTTCTCTCTATAACGATGAAAATGCTCAGTCCCTTCGATATCGAGAGTATTTGATGTCTTTTCATCAAAATGTTATTTATAAGGGTTCTGGTGTTATTGGTCTTTTAAAAATGTTATGAATGGACAATGTGTCGAAGAAACAGTGTTTAATGAAAAGAAATTCTTGCTTGCATTTCATATTTCAACTACTTAAAAAAAATATCAATGCACCTTTTTGAAACCAAGCAATTAAAATATATAAGTTAAAACATTAAAATTGAGGAATAAATGAATATGTATGAATAAAATTTAATAAAGAAATTCTGCTTAGTATTTCATACAAATCATCTGCAACACTTTGGCTCGCGCAATTTTAAGATTAATTACAACAGAAATACATAACATTGCTGTAATGTTTTATGAATAAGCAAAATATTTGCGTCCCCTTAGATAAAAATCATCAAATTGCAAAAAAATAATAAAATTCTTGAAACCAAAGAACATTTTAAATATTTCTGTACCAAAGTGCATTGTAAATCTTCATTTTTTTCCTACCGAAGTTTTGTCGGTTTATTTCCGGGTAACTGAAATATATCCCTTGCAAACATTCGTTTATAAGCAAAAGTTAACAAATCTTTTAATTTATGACCAAGTCCTCAAAATTATTACGATATATGGAAGTGTGATCAAGAATCCTGAAGGTATATAAAAATGGTAGTTACGATAAAATATTGGTAGGGTTTCTCTTCATCTAGTCAATAAATATCGCATGTAGCAGTGTATCTACATGTGTCGGATTTATTTTAGAAACAATCAATACTTCTCGCCTGCACACAGCCGGAAACCGTTGTGTCTCGTGACAGTCCATGTCTCCGCATTCGACCCCGTGAATTGCTTTTCCGTGAGAACCTCCTCCTTTCCGGAGGAGCCCCAGAGCGGTAGGTCATCCACTCGGGCAGATATGTGATGGCGTGCGAGGTTATAACATAAAGGGTTCTTTCAACTGGGTTACGTTCCCTGAAGCTTGTTTCCCGATGTAATCGCGGAGAGAGATGTGGTTAATGATGACATGCGAACCACGAATATATTCTATACATTTTGATGCTCTTTGCGTTTCTAAAGTAAAATAGAGGTTCATAATAAAAGTGACGAGGTTCTAACTGAGACAGTTCTCGATTAAGTTATTTGGGAAACTACAGTATATAATAGTACCCTTGTATTACCTACGTATCCAAGTCATGTCTAAGTTATTAATCTTACATGATCGTGCTTGTTTTCAAGAATGTGAGACTATACTTTAAAAAAATATTTGGGTGATTGTAGGGAAAATTAATATTTTTGAACATTGTCTAGTACGTTGAGTACCAGAACGATCATCATAGTTATATTCATTTCATATTTCAGTAAGTACAACGTGACTTACAATAGTTAGATACTTCTTGATAGATAATAATTTTATTTGAAATATACTTTACAATATTAATCCGAAATGTATCTTTATCCCAAGAGCCAAGAAAGACGAGTTTAAGGAGAAAAGAGAATTATGTGAATAAATTATGTAATTAGATGTATGTGGTAATTAGATATGCAAGAGTTATATGAACTCGGCTTTGCCCAGGGGTTTTTGATGGAATCAAACAAATTAACCCTTTCCTCTAATTTAGTGTAGATAGCACCCAGAGATGACAATGTCCATATTAGCTTATAGTCCTCTGCGTTGACATTTTCTGTATTTTACTGCGTTTTTGGTAACACATTGAAGTACATGATATCTCAATTAGTTTGTGAGAGTAAAAATTCAAAAAAATCACTTTTCTCCTCAACACTTGTTTAGAATCGGAATTTCAAAAAAAATATTTCTGAGTCGTAACTTCCTTTTCAAAACTCTTGATCCTGTCGTAAACATCTGTATGTGATGATAAATAAATGGGTGAGTGAGCCAGTCACTCACGACGATTCATCGATTATACATAAGATCATAAGATTTCATTAGGTAAGATAAGAGAAGGTGGTGAAGGCCAATATATCTTCAGAAGGTGATACGTCTTTGGAATATAGTATGTTGTGCTGTGTTTCTCCTCGTCAGCTCCATATTAAAAAGTAGGTAAGTATGAGCGATTGTGAGAAATTCTTGGATTAATCGGGTGTCCATAAATTACATTATAACATTAATATCCATCGATGAATCGTTCTTAACTAATCGATAAATGCAATTCAATAAGTTTCTCAGAGTAATTTTAATATATTGTTAATTATTGATATGGTGCAAGAATATAACGTTAAAAATACTGAAAAAATTGTTGAATATTACTGACATATTTGAGACTTATGGAACTTTATTAAAATTACTATTTTTATTAATTATTGTTTAAATTTTTTGGAGGTGTAACATTACATAAAAGTACACAAGATTTTAAATATTTGTACAATTATATAATTAATGTATTCGGTAGGTACAATTATATAATTAATACCATGTAGATTCAAATTACACATTGTGGTTATATGTGTATCATTTTGGACATGTTAATAAAATATATTAACATTATTTTATAATTGACCCAAATAATAGTAAAATTATGAAAATAAGAAAAAATAGTTGGTCTCGAGTTAATCGTCACTTGTCGATGAAATAATCCATAGATGAAGAAACAAATCAAATCGCGATCAAATTACCCATTCCTAACAGTGGACTTAAGACATATCAGAAATATTGTAACCTCCAACAAGACGGAATATTCTGGGTCAAAAATCACGAAAAGAGCAAGCAAGAAAGATAGTGGGAGTGATTATGTATTTACACCTCGATGTATTTAATATATTTAATCCATTTTTTTCAATTGTTCAAGTCTGTTTAAATAAAAGGTTAGAGTTCGCGACGCTGGATAAACATCAGGAGGTATAAAAGCAAGAATTGCTTCGCATTACCATCTTCCCCGGTTTTTTCTCTAAGATTATATACTTTACTCGAAATTTGGGTGCATGGCTTAACGTGTTAAACAAGGATTGGCGTTCAACGAATGTTGCATCTTCAGCGTGATTAGTTGACCCTTTTCATTATCTCTTCTGCTATTGTATCTCAGGCACGTCAGGAATGCGGACAATTGAAGAACTATGTGACCTCGTTAGACCAAACTTCATTTGTTCGGTTCCGCGCCAACAATTAAAAGAAGCAATTTGTTAAGTTTGTCAGTAAATATCAAGGAGACTATTCACAGGAGATGACTCATGGAGTGGGGTGGGTTTTTCTACGTGTACCAAAAGCGTCGTCAGTTCGCTCATAATCTTCAGCATCTCACGCTGGTTATTGTAACTACTTCAAATTCATTTGTCTCGATAGGAAAGGGCCATGTGCTTTTAAATATATATGTTTGTAATTGGTTTTTAACACGTACTAATATTATATTACATACACCGCGTCGTTACAATACGATATTATAACATGTTCGTGTTTCTGCTTTTTTGTAAACATATTTTGTGTTTACATCATGTTCATTTGTCCTGTTGCTACGTTTGTTATAATTTGTTATTACTTGATCACCTGACGACGACGACGATCAGCTGAGCATCACTCGGAGCGGGAACTGCCACTGAAGTAGTTACAATAACCAGCGTGACATGGCGCTGAAGATTCATGATGCCGCGTGAGCTGACGACGCTTTTCGTACATGCCCCCACTCCACGAGTGCCATCTCTTGTGTAGTCTCCTTGGTAAATATGTACACGATGAAAACTGCGATCTTAACAATATAAACAGGATACACAACTCCCACTGCGACCGTTCTTTCGGAGCACGACTCCTAATATTGAGAAGGTTGGCGCACCTGATCTCTGTCTCTCTCTAGCACGTTGAGTTAAATGCGGAAAGCTGATCGAGTAGACCATGGCATAAGTCGAATATCCTTTCACTTAATTCAAAAGTGGTCAACGGCGGTAATAGGATAGGATTACCACTGACTACTGTACGTTCACTGACATAGCGCCCAACGACACGGTCTTGCCAAACATAGTTTACTACAGAGTTCACTGGATGAAAATTTCAAAGTTGGCATGACGCTACTATTTAATCGCACAGAGTAAAAAAACAAACAACAATAAACATAAAAATTGTTCGATATTTCTCGATTACTAATAAAGAAAACGGTTATTCTTTAGTATAAGTAAAAAGAACAGCAAATTAGTAATGATACAAACATATTCTCGTCCATCTTGAACATGTCATAAAGTTAACATTTCTTGATTTGAGAATGGTTACGTCTTTTAATGTCGTGTATGTTGTAATGGCGATGTAAACCCAAAACTCCCTATGACCTAAAATACATTTTTCTCGTAAAAATGAATCATTCAATTTTAAGACGAAGAGTATCGTTGGAAAAATATTTTGACTTATTATGAAAATAAGTAATAAAATAAATCCCTAAGCAAATAAATAGAACGAGATATGGTATGCACAATCGTTCTCGCTTGCTTAAAACGAAGTCCCTTTCCATAAACACAGCTCCCAACAGTCCCCAACCCTTTTGTTGAAGGGCGCATGCGCAGCAAAGTTAGCAGCGTGCTAAAAGGAGCGATTTACGATCCCCACCCTGTCTTTTTATCGCTCCGGATTTGCAGCAGAATGCGGTGCGCGAAATTGGGGCTATTGCCTCGACTATCGGCAGTACATTGGGGTGCTAGGTTAATTTAAAAGGTCAAAACACGTATCAAGTATGCCTCTAAATAATTCATTTAGAAACGAACAACAAATAATAATAATAATAATAATAATAGCAGCAACAACAACGTTGAGAACGTAGATAGATTGTGTGGAGCATGCCACACCTGCAATGAAACAATCCATCGCATTATTTCAGGTTACCCAAGTAGTCGCCCCTCTAGGCTACACCTGCAGACATAATCAATCGGTCAAAATAATTCACCAACAGCTGGCTAAAAGCTTTAACTTGGTTGAAACAGTTACCCCCTATTATACATTCGATCCACCACCTGTCTTGGAAAATAGAAATGTCACTTTGTACTGGGATAAGCAAATCATTACAAACGGAACAGTAGATCATAATAAGTCAGACATAATATTAATAGACAAACCTAAAAGAAAAACTTTTATTAGTGATGTAGCTGTTCCTTCCACTAACAATTTAAAAAAGACAGAACAAACAAAAATTCAAAAATATCGGGTACTTAAGACAGAAATTCAAAGGATTTGGAAACAAAATAATGTATTAATTATTCCCTTAATAATTTCAGCAACTGGAGTCGTTTGCAGAACAATAAAAAGGCATGAACCTTGGAAGGTCACCATGAACTAGAAATGTACTGCCAGATATACCGAAATCTGTTGTATAACAAACATGTTACGTAACAAGAAAATTTCTCAGTATCGACTAAGACCTGACTTTACTTCCCGCTTGGCGTAGAAGTCACCCCCAACTACCTGTTTGAACAGAGAAAAAACAAGGGCATAACAAAAATATTAATATTAATAATAAAAATAAAAAAGTGAATACATACTACGTAAATGACAAAATAAAATTGTACTATGACCGCACTATTCTAACATGTAACACCGTAGAACACATTAGACCAGACATAACTATCATAGATAAAACTAAAAACACTGCCATCATTACCGACATTGCAGTCTCGAAATTTGCAGTAAACCTGCGCTGAGAAACAAAGAAAATATGCCGACCTGACGTATAGCATTAAGAACCAGTGGAAGGTAAACAAACTGCATATTCTGCCCTCAGTCGTTTCCAGCGCAGGGCTCCTACACAAGAACCTACGTAAAAACCTCGTAGCCCTAGGGATCAAGAGGGGAACTGTATATACCTTATCGAGAAGTCAGTCGTGCTTAACACCTGCCTCATTGTCAGGAACTTCCTTAGCATTCATCTTAGAATAAATTGACTCACTATTGCTTGGAACTGAAGCCGCAATAGATGAAGAACCGGAATGGACCGTGATAGAAACACAGAAAACCAACAACAATAACAACAACAATAATAATGTCTTTTATTCTGTGTCGAGGCTCTTCCGCCTAACCTCTTACACATTTACATAATACGTAGAATAATAAACAGGAAACAATACAATTATTTCTTTACAATTGAAATTACATTTTTGTGTGTGGGGTTTTACAGCTCGCCGACATCGAGGTCATTAGAGCTCTAATTAAAATTACAAATGTAATACGTTACAAATATAAAAACTTGCATTGCAACAAAAAATTACAGAAAACATTTTGATACAATGACAAACAAAACCACGCTACATACCACTGCCACCAACTAACAAAGTTATTTTTAATTATAATAATATTTTGATCCACATTTGTACAATTATAAAAGATTCTACATGAAAAACAAATAAAACTTTTAAAATACAAGACAAAATAGATTTGAAATAATAAAATAAAAACTGAAATAATACATTTTAAAAGTAAATGTCTAATTTTGCTAAAATGTTCAGGCGAGGTAACTGGTCTTAAAAACAAGATATACGAAAACGGTATTGAAAATAATTAACGTAAATGGTATTGATGGAGATGAAAGTAAATAAAAATTTCACAGCGCTTTTGTCATTAAAACCATATTATTTGCGGAATTGAAAATATTCTAGTTAATGAGTTGTATTGAAATTCGATGCATTTGTGCAATACAACCTTGAAATGTGACTAGCTGTATTATGAACATCATACAGCGACACTAGTGGCACTGTATGATGTATTTATTAATTAATTTCTTGTATTGTACTTGGGGTTGGAGATATTTTAATTTCTCAAAATCAAACTTTTTGGAAACGAACAACACTTTTTGAAGCACGTCGTTCTTCACTGCGAAAAGCACATTTGCTGCTTC
>NNCF01127341.1:214048-241554 GCA_002313205.1 Laupala kohalensis
CAAAAAAAAAACGAATGGTCATCAAGCAGCCATTTCTTTTCGATCGTGCAAAGCCTTCTTTTGCGAAATATGTATTAGAATTTTATTTTAATTCTATCATTAACGTCCATTATAAAATCAAGATAATTAAGATTTACAACCTTTAGACGGGCGAGAGAGTCGAATCATTATGTTCTTAAAAGCACAAACTAATGATTTTCGTCCACCAAAAAGTCACAAATCTTAAATTATTTTAATTTATTAAATATTTAATACATTTTTGTCGTATTTTAAGAATGCACAACTAAGTTTATCGTATTACGATTCATTCTATCCCTTTCGTAATCTACTAGTATTCTGTCTCCCGCCAATCTTCTCTCGTATTTCCCTTTTTCTCCCTCCGTGTCTGTGCGATGTCTCCGATTTTCCCTCCATCCTTTTCCATCGAGTGTGAATTTCTCCTTCTCCTTTAATCCTCCTCGCTCTGGCGCCTGCATCCTCACTCACGGACGCCTCGTAAGTGGTAGGTATGGTAATGGGGCCGCGACGTGCGTGTCCGCCGCCGCCAAGCGGGGGTGGCAGCGGCCTCGGGGTGAGGGTGGGGGGGGAAGTGAAACCGACGAGGTGGTGCGCATTCAAACCCAAACCCCATTCCGCTTGGAATTTAAAATGAGCCAGCGCGCGCCGCAGTCGTCGCGAACCCATAGCGCTCTCGTCGCCCACGTTGACTCCCGGGAGATTGAGCCTTCCCATCGGGCTCCCCACTTCAATTTGAAGGGCCAGGCCAATCTCTAGCTCCCGCTTCCCCCCCGGTGCCTCCACCGCCGCCGGCAACGTCGCATCCCACGCACGGTTCCCCTTCCACTTATACCTCATCGTGGACATCGCAGGGGCCGTCCTCGTGACCGGAGAAGCGTTTGCTCTTAGTGCGACATCAGTGGCTCGGACGCGACCCAGTCCCTCGACGAGACGACACCTCCTACACAGCCCTTCGAAATCATACCTCAAGACAGAATCCGGCGGCTTAAGGGGTTACACGACGGTTTCCTCAAGTCTGTTTTTGAGGACGGGGAATGCTCGGGAAGACGGTCTCCGATGTCAGAGGACGTTGTCGAAACGAACGTTCTCACTCCGTCCCACGCGAGGCTTCTCGCGTTCACATCGGCTCGAAACGCTTAATGACAATATTTACCTAGTAAATGAAATGAATAATAGATACATTTAAGGATTAGGGAACACTTTCTAAACAGTTTAAAAAATTTGATATCTTTCATCAATTTCTACTACAGATGGGAACTATTAGAAATATATCTTAGGATTAAATATAGCATAAACAATTTCAGTATTGGAAGAGATACATAAAATTTGATCCTTGAAATGACAACTGTTGAAGACAAAGAAACCTCCTGGTGATAAATAAATGAAAAAAAGGTACTCAAAATGAAGAGATGATGTGAATATATTATCAGGAACCTAATTATTTCAAACGTCTTTTTCCTCAAATTATAGTTTTATTATAGTATTATTATTTATTATATTATAAATTATAGTATTATTATGGTTTTTACTATCGTTTATTGCTTAATAACTCTGATGATGACCCAAACGGCGGTCGAAAGGAAATGAGTGAAATTGTTATTAATGGGGTAATGCTACTCTTTTAGATCAGCATCGTATTATTTCTGAAATGCTACGTATTTAATTTGCTGTATACACTTGAATTCACTAACGGTTACAAATATGTTGTATAAAATATATTATCGTTTATGTATGTATTTCTCGTTTCGGCCAAGGACTACGGTGACGAGTGCTACTACGTTTCAATTCTACGTGAGTTCGCTTGTGAAACATTTTTGGGGGAACAGCGCCTAGATGGAATCCGAATATTACAACTGCGGTGGTAAACCGCAGAGGGTATTTTTTTCTATCATTACAACTATATGAGCGAAGACATAAAAGTGAAAAGGTAGATATTTTTTCTGGCCCGCCTGGAATCGAACCCGGTATTTCTTCGTGGCAAGCGAGTGCGCTAGTCCTGAGCTATCGGAGTGGCATATATTCGTTTATTTTAACTATTGTGTTTTGATGGTTTGTTTCTTTATTAATGAATTTCTATAGAAATGTTTTATGCATTTATAATTATTTAGTGTGTTTATTTTATGTTCACATTATTTATTTACCTATTTATTTTTCGTACATTCACCAAATGATGATTTAGATAGAGGTCGAAACATGGTTAAGAATCGAAACTTTGCCTCTTGTTACAGTCGTCGGTATCAAAATGTTAATTATGTTTCGTATGAGATGATATATATGGCTGCAATTGTATTCAAGAATTGTATGAGGAAATTCAAAGAATTGAGAGGGAAGCAGCCAACAAGAGTAGTTTTCCTCGTTTAAGAAACATTATACTTGGAAATATTTTCCCAATCGTATGGATAAACACAGGAAATGTGGTAATAGTACTTCGTGGCCCCATAGATTTATGATGGTGTTTTAATGTGTAGAAATTTATGGTAGGAGGGAGTATTTCCCTGCTATCATCTCGTGCTGAGGGATACATATGTGGTGAAGAGGATTTGTCTATAAACTCAACCGATTCTCCAGAAGTCGTATAACTGAGTAAAAACATGGGATATGTAGACGTGGGGACTCTGTTAGTGATTTACATAGTGCTTAAATCAATGTGATATCTCGGAATTTCAGGCATGTGGTGTGACGTTTGCGACTCCTAAAGTACTCACAGATTACAAAGCTATGGTAAAGACACTAGTTTATACTTTCCAATTATACACGTATTGTTTAAGGAAATAATATTTTAATGCAAAACGATGTATAAGATACATTCAACAGAGGAGAGTTATGTTTCATTTGAAACATAACATTTCTGTACAGTTGGCTGCCACATTTACGTCTGTATTTATGGTATATCAAAAAATCTAATAATGATAACTTTTTATTGACAAAAACGCTGTTACAAAATGCATATGACCACGTAGAGGACAATAAACTAATTTACTCTCCGGAAGGAAGCAAAGGAGCATCCCATCAATTCCAATTAAGGACCTTAAGGCAGAGGCGCATTTAACGTTTCAGTACACTCCTTAGATAATAATAAATAGTTCGAAATGTGTCATAATATTAACAGAATTGCAACAAAGTTTTACTAAATTAAACACAAAAAGTTTTTTACCAAGCAGGCATTATTGTAAACTACAAATTCGGAAAATTTTGTTTAAAAATGAAAACTAATAAAATAACTCTAGACGCCACCCCTAAGCAAGAGCCCAAAGAGCATACGTAAAAAATCCACCTCTAGCCGAAGGAAAACCAGAGAAAAACACGGGCCACTATGATACGATAAAAACACCAATCATATATGAAATTTGTCGTTCATCAATTGTCACACGGCGTTTCGGCCGCGGATTGAGTATTCGTCAGGAATGCAAACGTTACACTATTTTACAAGACGTAGTTTATTTGAGAGATTGATTTCAGTGCTTGCCACCGTTATCTTCAAAAATGTTTAGATCCGTTGTATAAATTAAGTACCGTATCCTGGGGGAGTGGGTGTTTGTTACCCTTATTCTACGGAGTAGTGGATGTAACATAACTTTACGTTTTGTAGAAAATATGTTCTATATGGTTCTTTAAACTTGAAAATATGTCGGTATAGTATAAGAATAATGTGCAATCGGGATAGCGTTACGTAATAATTGATGCAGGGAGGTAGTGTTACATATGCGTTATGAGGAGAAATTAGTTAAAATATAACTTTTTGCGATACCTAAGTTATGGAGAACCCCTTATCAATCCCTTATAAGCCATACTATCCGCTGAATGCTTAAGTAAAGACGATACAATTGAAGAAAACCGTTAACCTCTTTCCCTTTTCTCATCCTTGTCTCTCAATTTATCTCGTATACCCTATCTCCATCATTCCAATATCATGTTTCTCTTTTTGAATCTGTAGAGTAATGTGCTATTATTCCTCTCGCATTATTGCTCATACATCCTGTTTTAATGTTCTGGTGTAATCTATAAATAAAAGTTATATCCAAGTTTTTTTAAAAATATTCCATTTTCTCTCGTCGTACTTAACCAATAGTAAAATATGAGATATCATTATAAAGGAATCATTACATTTTAACTATGCACCATTTCTTTCATAGTTTGTCTCATAGGTGAAGCATTTCTTTCATAATTTGTCTCATAGGAGACGCTGCTCACGGTTTGCTAATTTCGGTAACGAGAACATGTTTGTGATACATTTTTCTGAGTTTATTCATCTTCAAAACCAAATTCTGGATTACCTTTCTATGTATTATTTATTTATTTATAGTAAATGATATCTTTTCTATACTTCATTCACCGTTCGTAACATAAAGAGCGCTTCCTTACAAACACTCCAAGAGTAACACCCCACCGGAACACGTGTAACGGTGTCACAATCAAGAGGGATATTTACAAGTTTGGCGTCCCTAGACAGTAGTTAATACTGCGCTCTGTTAGAACAGATTTTATATACATAATTTTTTTTAATGTACTTATTATTTTTATTCATGTTATACATTTTTACACCTTTTCATTTTTTTTAAATTAATGATTTGTATTGTTGATTTTATTATTCATATCTATTTTTGTAAGGTACAAATTAGTATAAACAGATTTAATTTGGACTTACTAAAAAACTTAAAAACCTAAAAATTATTATTAAATTAAAATTATAAAAATTTTAAAAAAATCAGGCTTATGTTGTTATATTATTAAATTATAAAATTTGCTATTTTTTTGTCCCCTTTTTTGGGCGCCCTTTAATCTCGCGCCCCTAGACAATTACCTAAATCCACCTTCGTCACAATTCCTCCTCTCTCTCCCACAGTATACGTTACGTACACTGAGAAAGGGTAGGATTTCTCCAAATCTTCGGATACAATATCCCAACTTTCGAATGAGACATCTCAACCTTATAGTATCCGAACTATGTGGTCATATCCAAACGTTTGGAGAAATCTTTCCCTTCTTTTTATTTTTATTTTTGTGGAAATGTAGCGTGCTGTTGAAGCTTATCTATATACAAGGAGCGACAGAAGGTAGGAGTTGGGTGGAAGGCTATTATTAGCAGGTGGACCGCTGAACTGTGTTTACCAACTGGGACATTAATGTGAAAAGCTGCAACTTTTTTCTGGCCCTACCGGGAATTGAACCATGGTTGACTTTGTTATGAGCAAGAACACCGGAGAGGCTAAATTTTGGATTTACATCTCACATCTAAATCCATTTTCTCGGTGTACTTTATGAACAACCCCTTAGTATAGCGTATTTTAATCAATTAAAATGTGAAAATGTTCTTGGTTGATCCGTAGCTGTATCTGTGTCACAGTGTTGTCTCCTTCGCAGTCGCTGTTGGTGGATGGAGGTGACGCAGTTGCAACCGAGAGGAGCTCCTTATCTGTTGGGGAGGCGAGCGACGTGTCGCATCGCGTCGCATCGCGTCTATGTGTGTGTGTTCACCGCCGTATATTCGGTTGCGCCCACCCCACACCTCAGGGGATTTCCCGAGGGCTCAGCCATCTTGTTTGGGTGCCGCGTTGCGGCGAGAAAGAGGTGACGTAAGTGGATGGTGATACATTGACGGTGACGGAGACACGGTGCCGCTGATAGAATCAACAGCGTCATAGGAATTATTTATCTGTACCTTGGGTGCACGGAGGTGGAACGTATTGGAAAAGTGGTGATGGTTGGTGATGTTGATCGTAATTGTAGTGACTAGGTGATCGATGTATGGATATTTGTGACTTGTGGTTCAGTGATCTTGACGTGCTGTGGACATCTGAATGCATTTCTGACAATGTCGAAGAACATGTCTACGTGAAGTGATTATCATGTAGGAGTGAATTTCTAGGAACATTTCTTCACAGATGGCAGCAACTGAATACTGACAGACTACGACGCATTCAGAACATAATAGAAATCAAGAATACTCCGTAGGTCAATGATGTAATAAATACTGATGTAATATTAATAAAACTTTCACGATGTAACTATAGTGAAACTAACTTGCGTTTAGGAGAACATCCCCTTTCTATAAACACATTGCACTGGGATTAATATCGTGAGAATAATAAACTCTTGGATATGAATATTTTTTGACAAAACCATTTTTCTCTGCTTTTTAAGATGAAAGGTGAATGTTCTACAACACAACTGATCTATTTCGGTTTTTTAAACTTCACCATTGACCAGTGTGATCACTGTTAGATAATTAGAATGATTATTTAGTCTGTTTTGGTATTCTTTACTATAGTGGCTGATGGTTTCTCGTTTGATTATTCGAAAATTAAACGTGATGAAATATTTTCCTTGCATCTGTGTTCAGGGTCTGTTTAACCATTAACGAATATCTATAATCATATAAAAATAAATTTTATGTTGAGCTTAATTCGAGATAAAGGATTTAAATAATAAATTAAATACAATGAAATATCGATGATTCCATGAAAATGTTTCCCTAATACTTCTGATATTAATTTATTCGTTCTGCTATTATCGTCCAATATATAATCAAGGAAAAGAAATAATTTTAAACTGATGACATGGGCGAATACCCATTACTTTTCCAGAGCACATCTTTCGACTTTAAGTTCGATCTGACGATGACTCAAACCTAGACTCTAAAAGTTGTCTTCTGAAAAAAATGCACCACAAAATAATTGGTATTCGTCCGTTAATAGGCCGCAAGGCTAAAATTATTTCTTTATTTTGAATAATTTATTAGCTGCATAAAATAATATTTGTCAATTAAATTTAGACTCTGTTGTAGGTACATTTTTTGAAATGTTTATCACTCTCTCAAAGTTCAATATTTTCCTGTGAATATTATTTATAAATCTTTCTTTCTTGTACATCTTTTTACTAAAAAATTGCAATGTATCCCTTTCGACATATGTTCCACGTGCTTACGGAGTGAATATCACTGCTGAATATTAATTGTCTTCGAATGAAAATTGAAATTAATTATTGTATATTTCCTCGTGAGTGTTATGTCGAAATGGACAACATCACGTAAACCTATTATTTCATAGATAAAGCACAACGTGAATTATAACACTTATTACAACGAAGCCTATAAAATGCAACAGCCTCACCGATACACGAGTGAAAACCACAAATAGTTTACTGTAATAGCTTTAAAACACTCTTCACAACTGGAATGTATAAGTGATGAGAATCCTCCTTCTGAAGAACAGGGGAGAGACTACCTTTCCAACATCTCACATAGCGTCAAGGCTACAACCTTGATTCCCGTCGCCTCGTGACTTCGCATTCCCCGAGGGGAGTGAGGGATTTAGAGGAAGGGAAAAACGAGGGCTGGCGACGAATAAAGTTGGAGGGGAGTCGTACCCATCTTGGAGGTGAAGTACAGAAGTCGCTCGTGCTGTTTAGAGACCTTAACAAAAAAATAACCGCCTTTAAAGACGAACATATAAGGGGAACATTGAAGATGGCAAATATCACCGACAAGTTCCGAGAAAATCTCTTATGAAGGTATGGGCATGTCATGAGGCAACGAGGATCAAATAACAAGAAGCATTACAGAAACAGAACAACCGAAAAGGCGCCCAGGTCGCCCGCCTACAACGTGGTTGGGAACCATTTCCAAGGACATGAAAATTATTAGTTTAAAACTGGAAACGACTCAGCAACGACTAGAATGGCATAATAGGACTAGGAGGGCCATCTCCAAGAGTTATGGGAAATAGGCTCGGAAGAAGAAAAATGAAAAATAACCACCACGGTGGAAATACAATGCAGAATTTCTCGTAATTCCGAAAAATACTACGCTCAGTTTCTCATAGTTGCTTGAATCAACCGTTGTCGTGTCTCCGTCCCTTTCTTTCGTCAACCAATAAGAGGTGGGAACCGAGTGACATCTGGCGCCAAAGGGATTATGAGAATATGTGCGTAGTAACTATGGCTGTTAAGGGAAATTACGATGTCTCAAGTTGTGGACACGGTTGGCGGTTCTCTTTTTATTAAGTACTCCACTGCTGCTGCTGTGCGCTACCAATCACCTCAAGACAAGGTGACACGGTGCGCATCGAGATTGAAGGGGAAGTTATGCCAACCGATCAAACGCAAAAAAAATTCTCTGTTTTTGACAGAGGTGAATTCAATTCTAAAGAAGTATCAATACTAATCGATTCTATGAAAATGCTAGGTTTCAACAAACTGTCTCACTTCACCTGAAGGTGTGTCCGTGGGTTTCACGGAGGGCAGAGCCACGCAATACTTTGGCCTCTGCACAAGGAGAAGGAGAAGGTTTTTTCACCGGCAGGTTTGACCCAGGGATAGTTCCGGAACTCACTTTACGGCAGATTGGGTGTCCCAGGGAGCCACTCTATACGTTATGTATGAGGAAAATTACCACACCTCACCGGGGAACGAAAACTAGGTCGTCTATTCAACGTACAACCCACTGAACCATTAGTATTTTAATCATTTTCTTGTTCTAAACTGTCCAACTTATATTAACCCGCGGGCCATTTTCTGTACACTTCCGATAAATTGGGCCGGCACGCGACGAGTTTTAGAAAAATAATGCCCGACAAAAGACAGAAAAGGGTCAAATATGATTCATTTATCTGTAACCCGTTATTTTGATTCTCGTCAACAAATCTATATTGTTTGAAGTCGGAAAAATTAAATAGTTAATTTTTTATTTTCCAAAAGTCTTTTAATTTTTAGTGATTACAGTAAAACGTTTTTATATTACAATGTATGTCGGGGTAAATCCGAACACAATTTTCTTTTTCCTCTCACTGACGTATCCCCTCAAAGATTATTCTGATAGAATACACAGTAACACAAACCTGTGTCCCCGTTTGATGAAATTTTTATGTAAAATGTACTATAACTCATGGGCTGTACTAGTAGTTTCGCGAGCCGCCAGTTAGACGATGCTAGTCTAAACAGTAATAAAAGAACCGTATCACCTATTCTATTACACCATGGTACGTTCGCTTTTTCGTTCTTGACGATCGCCGTTTTGGAGTTCGCCAGCATATACTTAAATGTAGAAAAGACTTAGCATATGCTTAAATGTAGAAGAGACTTAGCATAGACTTAAATGTAGAAGAGACGTAGCATAGACTTAAATGTAGAAGAGACTTAGCATATACTTAAATGTAGAAGAGACTTAGCATAGACTTAAATGTAGAAGAGACTTAGCATACACTTAAATGTAGAAGAGACTTAGCATAGACTTAAATGTAAAAGAGACTTAGCATAGACTAAAATGTAAAAGAGACTTAGCATATACTTAAATGTTGAATAGACTTAGCATATACTTAAATGTAGAAGAGACTTAGCATAGACTTAAATGTAGAAGAGACTTAGAATATACTTAAATGTACAAGAGACTTAGCATACACTTAAATGTAGAAGAGACTTAGCATAGACCTAAATGTAGAAGAGACTTAGCATAGACTAAAATGTAAAAGAGACTTAGCATATACTTAAATGTTGAATAGACTTAGCATAGACTTAAATGTAGAAGAGACTTAGAATATACTTAAATGTAGAAGAGACTTAGAATATACTTAAATGTGAAGAGACTTAGAATATACTTAAATGTAGAAGAGACTTAGAATAGACTTAAATGTAGAAGAGACTTAGCATAGACCTAAATGTAGAAGAGACTTAGAATATACTTAAATGTAGAAGAGACTTAGCATAGACTTAAATGTAGAAGATACTTAGCATAGACTTAAATGTAGAAGAGACTTAGCATATACTTAAATGTAGAAGAGACTTAGCATAGACTTAAATGTAAAAGAGACTTAGCATAGACTTAAATGTAAAAGAGACTTAGCATATACTTAAATGTAGAAGATACTTAGCATAGACTTAAATGTAGAAGAGACTTAGCATATACTTAAATGTAGAAGAGACTTAGCATAGACTTAAATGTAAAAGAGACTTAGCATAGACTTAAATGTAAAAGAGACTTAGCATATACTTAAATGTAGAAGATACTTAGCATAGACTTAAATGTAGAAGAGACTTAGCATATACTTAAATGTAGAAGAGACTTAGCATAGACTTAAATGTAAAAGAGACTTAGCATAGACTTAAATGTAAAAGAGACTTAGCATATACTTAAATGTAGAAGATACTTAGCATAGACTTAAATGTAGAAGAGACTTAGCATATACTTAAATGTAGAAGAGACTTAGCATAGACTTAAATGTAAAAGAGACTTAGCATAGACTTAAATGTAAAAGAGACTTAGCATATACTTAAATGTAGAAGATACTTAGCATAGACTTAAATGTAGAAGAGACTTAGCATATACTTAAATGTAGAAGAGACTTAGCATAGACTTAAATGTAAAAGAGACTTAGCATAGACTTAAATGTAAAAGAGACTTAGCATATACTTAAATGTAGAAGATACTTAGCATAGACTTAAATGTAGAAGAGACTTAGCATATACTTAAATGTAGAAGAGACTTAGCATAGACTTAAATGTAAAAGAGACTTAGCATAGACTTAAATGTAAAAGAGACTTAGCATATACTTAAATGTAGAAGATACTTAGCATAGACTTAAATGTAGAAGAGACTTAGCATATACTTAAATGTAGAAGAGACTTAGCATAGACTTAAATGTAAAAGAGACTTAGCATAGACTTAAATGTAAAAGAGACTTAGCATATACTTAAATGTAGAAGATACTTAGCATAGACTTAAATGTAGAAGAGACTTAGCATATACTTAAATGTAGAAGAGACTTAGCATAGACTTAAATGTAAAAGAGACTTAGCATAGACTTAAATGTAAAAGAGACTTAGCATATACTTAAATGTTGAAGAGACTTAGCATAGACTTAAATGTAGAAGAGACGTAGCATATACTTAAATGTAGAAGAGACTTAGCATATACTTAAATGTAGAAGAGACTTAGCATATACTTAATTGTAGAAGAGACTTAGCATATACTTAAGTGTAGAAGAGACTTAGCATAGACTTAAATGTAGAAGAGACTTAGCATAGACTTAAATGTAGAAGGTACTTAGCAATCTTAGGTACCGGTTGTCCAATGGGAAAGTTAGGTTTCTATCTCTCTCATACATCGATTTGGGCGGGGGAAGTCGATTTCCTTCTCTAACTGTTGCGCATTAGTCATTGCGTAACTTTCCTCCTCCTCACCTCCAAGCGGTTGTGCGAGAGAGAGGGCGATACAATATCTTCGGTCTCATGTCAGCACGGACAATCTTCAACAGAGTCTGTTGAGTCTATTTTATATTTATGTCTATGTTCGCCATCAGTGACGGGAGGGGGCNTAAAAATTATGGTTTTACAACACAAATTTTATAAATATTACCTTTAAATAAAATGTGTCCAATAAATAATTAACAATCTGGTATTATTAATATCAATAACAAGTATTTATTAATGTTATTAATCTGGTATTATTAATTTTATTAATCTTGTATTATTAACAATAAGTTATATTATTAATTACAATAACAGTTTTAACTAATAACAATTATTAATCTGGTAACATTATTACAAAAGAATGCAATTTATCAATTTCAATTATATCTGTTAAGAGTTCACGTCTAATGGGGGGGCTGTAGCGCCCTTACACCTCCCCCCATAGATCCACCATTGTTCT
This sequence comes from Laupala kohalensis, assembly GCA_002313205.1. NCBI lineage: Eukaryota > Metazoa > Arthropoda > Insecta > Orthoptera > Trigonidiidae > Laupala > Laupala kohalensis. The sequence goes on from NNCF01127341.1 coordinate 225,708, forward strand.
CTAGTAAGAGTATGTTTGAAGTGAAATTTGTTATAATTATAATAATAATAACAATAATAATAAATTACCCTCATAATTTCATCAACATGTCTTCTTTCGAGAGCGTATAACAACCGACCAAGAGGTGAATGCTTCAAGAAAATTTTATCTTGTCCTTAGAAATAAGATATATGTTTTCGTAGCTATGTTAATGTAGATGCATATTTAATATTTTTACTCACGGATACATAAACATTAAGTTGATGATCGACAATACTATCTTTTTACTAATCAATGTCTCCTACTAGACAAGGTGATGAAATGAAAACAAACGTTTAATATCTTCAATAGATCACAAAAAGAAATGCTGTGAATCACATTCTCAATGGGTCATTTTTATTCGATAATAATAGAAGACGAAAAGAGTTAATTAAGGATTGAGTCCGATATAAATTAATAATTCCACATGTTGTGCTCTACAATGATTAGACTATCAAGTACCGTATTAAAACGAATATTTATTTCCTTATTCCATTCCATTCAACTATTTAAGAGTGCTTGTAAGATAAGTACATATCAGACGATATTTCCATTCAAGCTATTTCATTACTTCAGTGCGTTTTTTTCGAGCTATGAACTCATTTTAATCGATTTGCTACACGTAGTTCAGTTCAAAATGTTATTGTTTTCGATTGATTGTTTTTATAATCGTTGAATTTGATGTATAAACTAGGAAGAACTTGTGTAAGTAAGGAATAACGTCCTTCGGCTGTAGAATAGGAAAGTCAAGTTAACACAAAGACGTTGAACAAAGAATATTGATGTTGACAACACATAAATATATTAAGATCACTATCCTCAGATCTTTGAGTACTTTTGAATAGTAAGAACAAAGTTGTTCGCTAAACTTGCACCCTGGAGACCGGCGGTTATTCTATTAATAGGTTCCCCCTGGAGTTATTTCCTTCAAAGCCAATGCCTGGAGTGTGCTCTATTAAAAGGTGCAATTCGCTGCACAGACTCCATTTCAGCTGGAAATAATGTTTCGTAAATCAAATTATTCAAGGTTGAGAATGTCTGAAGGCAGTTAAGTTGTTCCATCCCCTTCTACAAATCCAATAAATTTGTGAAAACGTCATTTCACCCTCAATTAAACCAAACAAGATTCAATACTACATACAAGGGCTCCTTTGATTTTTTTTACTAGTTAGATTTACAAGTTACGTCTGCTTCAGAAGGTATGAAGATTGGAACTGGTAGGGAGTCAATTTTCGTCTGGGATCTTAATTTTGCTGTCGAATTATTTGTCTGAAGATTCCGGAGCTTTTACTTCTCCATTGAGATTAACACTAGCGTTGATGCATGAAAAAAAAATACCATTTTGAGGAAAAGGTTTTTTTTTTTTTTTTTTGAGAGCACATGAAACTTCTCTCTTCTCCGTGCCACTGATTATGAGTTCTGTGAGGTGAAAACCTATTTTGGCCATACTTATAAATGATATAGACCCGGTGATCTCTACTGTGCTAAGATATATCGTGACACAGAAGATACTGTTTTGTATCGTCCACTCTCCCGCACTTCCGCTCGAAGGGGGTAAGGTATTAGAGCGCAGCAACTTCTGCGCAACAATCAACAGCCAGAGAGGGGAATTGAGTTCCCCCACCCAAATCAATATGCGACAAAGGTAAGATCCCAAACTTTGTTTTCCCCTTGGGATAACCGATACGTAAGATCACAGGGTCTTTGTCTTGGTCCCTAGCGGTCGACTTATTTTACATTTAGTACCTACAGAGTGCTTTGGCACTTTCGCACCCTTACAGGTACTATAATCTTCTATGTAGTATACTCCTCATATCCTTTCGGAAAACCGCTGGTCGGAGGCGATTCAGGTTGACTTACGGTAGTTCTAGCGCAGGTAGAATTAAATCACTGAGATGTAGTAAATCGGCACAAATCAACAGAGTAACATATTCTTATTATGATTTCAACATAAGAAACATACTTCATCGGCCATTTACAGAAATAATTGCAATAATTATTCATGGTGAAATACATAACATCTTACGGAGAAAATACACATTACTTAAAACTTTAAATCACGAATGTATCAGAAGTTTAGTTTATTTTGTATAAAATTTCCCATGGTATTTTTTACATAACTTTTATCTACAGGTCTTCGGACATTTGAAAAGAGATATTTTACTTTTTCCGAAGAGATGCAAAAATCGTTGCGCTTGTACATGCTCTTATACATTTCAAATGAGACAAGCGAGTTCCTCAATATTGCTTGTACTACACTATTACATGATATATACAAATTTAATCATGATTTTTCTTCATTAGTATTCATATTGTTGCGTTTTAAAATAATAATAATAATAATAAATTTATTGTAAAAAAAGCAGTACAAACTGCGTATGACCACGTGGAGGACAATAAACTAATTTACTCTCCGGAAGCAAGCAAGGGACCATACCATCAATTCCGATCAAGGGCCCTAAGGCAGAGGCGGGTTCAAAAGTTTCAGCAAAAAATCCTAGATAAGATGAAAAGTTAGCTGCGAGTTATAATACTAATAGAATGTCGATATGTTTGTAATTTTACGCAAAGCATTTACATGTACAAGTTATTATCGAACTATAGTAATTGAGTAAAAATGAAGAAAACAATTATACATCTCAGTGATTTGACTAACTTGGAGTTGTGACCCACCGTAATTCTCGTTACATCTGAACTATTCTTCTGACACTACACAGCTTTCCTTAATGAATATAAACGCAGTATGAAAATTCACTTTTTTTTTTACATTTCTTTTCTGATATTTATTTTTAATTCCGTTTCTTTTTACCATAAATAACGAATAGATTCAGTATTGCTGGATTTCAAAAGAAGGAAAAAATAACACATAACGATTTAATAGCCTCTACGAATATCACCGGCATCAAATAGTGAACCAACCCATACATTTATTTTTATTAATCTCCGATACTGTGATGTATTCGTGTGATTAAATAAATTATTAATAATAAATTTATTGTAAAAAAAAGCAGTACAAACTATGTTTGACAATGTTGAGGACAATACACTAATTTACTTCGGAATTGACGAAGAACGGAATTGTAGATCAATGTTTTGTAAATCATAAGAAAATACAAATTATGCTATTTCGTTTCTAATACACAAAACTATAAGTAAACTAAATTAAAAAACATTTATGTCTCAATTAGCAATAATAAACATGCGTTCTTGTAACGTCGGCGCCAGGACATGCCATCAATTTGTGAAATATTAATATTTCTTTGTATTTTCCAAGCCGGATGCTTTTAAGAATCTTACAATAAGTGGCCGGTCAGCGCTAAGACGGACGTGCGACGAGCTTGGTATTCACCCTAAACCTTTTCCGTGTGGAGGTATTGTTTGAACGAACACCTTTCACTTTTAAGGAAAGTACGTACAAGTGTATTCGAAGAATGCAGCCGGCGACGTTGACCCACTGGAATTTAGGTGTACCGAAAGAAAAGACGAATTCTACGAAGAAATGAATGAAGTNGCGCCTAGGTGACGCTCATGGTGGTTCGTCCTCTACGGCGCAGCCACTGCGTTCCTAGAAGCCAAAGGGGTGACACAAACAGAATGTTTGCACGGTGGTGGCGAAGGCGTGGTTATTTGCTGATCACGTGTCGTCTGGTACAGTATATATTGGGAGGAGTGAAGCTCCTCAGCGATTCTTTACAAAGAAACGTAGAGATTCGTCAGCACGGACATGTGACTGAGCTAAGTAGGTTAGGCTGCTGCGGTAGTCTTAATGAACTCATTACTAGGTGCGAGGGTCGTAACTAGTATCAGTTAGTTGTTGGGGAAAACAACTTATATTTTCGAAGGATCAGATAACCTGAGGGTTTTTACAATTTAGTTGTCTTCAACTATATTTAACCAAGTGTAAACAATGCTCTCTGACAGCATTATTTGTGTAATAACAGATTATTAGATGTATTAATGATTTTGGGAGTTTGTCTCTGTTGTAAATTCAGATTTCTAGTTAATGTGTAATAAATCATTATTTATTGTTATTACACTTGTGTTTGGTTGCTCGGGAAACCGAGCTGGTGGCAGCGACAAAAACTACCATAGGGATTTTGGTATTTATGTGGATCCCGCTTCTACCAAAGAAATAATAACATCGCATCAGGGTTTGAGGTGTGATGTTACAGTTCTCTAACTCTATGTATCGCATTGATAAAGGTGTTTATGACATGGCGTCAAAACACGTCACAAAAATTGGTCAATATATTTAACGTACCTATTACTGACCTTAATTTTACTGAGCAACTTTTAATGGTTTATAGAACTTTTTTAATGAACGCTTCAAATTTAAAATAATGTTGGTACAACGTTCCGTATTTAAACGCAGTGACCACTTTTGATGTAGTTTTTGGCGTAAATTTTGAGTCCAGAATAGTGCTTAATTGAGTTGTTTTCGAGTAACCGCATTAATGAGGTATAATGATCCCTTTTATTATCACATCCATGTAAATATTTGTGCATATACGAATGAAAATTAGTAACTGAAAATGGATGACGGGTTATTTATTATAGGTTAATTTGCACAAACGTAGAAACCCGTCGAGTAAATGTTTTTAGAACCAGAAATTTAATGTGAAGGTTAACAAACTCGAACTGAACTGAAGTGACCCTTTTGAGAAGCTTATATAGATAAAATACATTTAAATTAATTATAAAATTAGAAGATGAATCGACAATAAGTGCGAATAGTGTACATAGAGGTTCTTTATTTGTGTAACAAAAGAAATACCGAAGTACTTATGGAAGGAATCTGATGAATTAATCATTTTAATTCATAAATTGCCAAAAATGTTTAGGACAATAAAAATATTCTTTCTTACTTTAGTGAGGAGCTTATGAGATCAGTTATTAAGATATTAATAATAACTTTTTTGTGTTTTATTAATTACAAATGTATTGGTATTATGTTAATATTATAACACGTACCGAACTCTTGTTATTGTTAGGAATTTTTGTTGAAATTTTCAATCCGCCTCTGGCTTAGTGCCTTTAATCGGAATTGATGTGCTGGTCCCTTGCTTGCTTCGGGAAACTAAATTAGTTTATTGTTCTTCTCGTGGTCATACGCAGTTTGTACCTGCTTTTTTTATGATAAAGTTTATTAACAGAACGAATAATCTACTGTTTCTTTAGTAAATGTTTATACTAAGAATCCATTATTTACATGGTTGTCCCCGAAACTGTGAATTCACTACACGTCTTAAACACACGAGTATGTAACTATCCTCGGTGTCGACCCTAACTTAAAAGAACCGAGCCCTTGTGAATGGCTGTGATTTCATATCAAAACAAACAATAACCCTGCACCCCTAACCGCCGTGCAGTAGGTGTGACCTGCAACACCCCAACGATCGGAGGGTGACAACCACCCCCACCCCTAAGCACTTGCGGAATCATTGTACTCCACCGCAAACACCTCACGAACGCAGCCGACAATTTGGCTTTAAAATTAGCAATCAGGTGTTTCAATTAACTACATTTACATGTAAATTTTTTTTCTCTCTACGCAATTTGCAGAGGACGGCTAATCAGGTTGTAATGATGAGCTGCAATCGGCCGCGGCGGAGGCGTCGTTTTCAGCCGCGGGCGTGTAGGCGTGCATCGCCGTGTCACCCGCGTCCAGCGACATCCGAAGGGAAGCGATCGCCGGCGGAGACACCCGAAGGCGCACGAGGAGACACGAAAGCGTTGTCCTATTACGAGCATCAGTTCTCATCAACGGAAGTTCCATGCACCGCGCCACACAACGGACAAACGAAGCGACTAACAATAAGCGGAGATTGCAGGGACCTCTGACGGATTAAAGGAGAAACTACATAAGTAATGGAGATCGTACTCGTCACACGGCTTTTGAAGCGAGAACGGGCAATAACAACTACATTACAATTCGGATACAAATTTTATTGATGTTACCCGGATCCCAGCTTAGATATTGTGAAGTATTTGACCCGTGAAAGTTTTTTCAACAATTATACCTAACTTTGAAGTGTTATTCACATTTGGTACGATAATAACCAATAATTTTATTACACTGGTTTGAAAAGAAGAGGTTTTAGTTTCATTCAAACGTAAAGCTACCTTTAACCAGTATCGTCTAAGAAACATTAATCATTCAAAGTTGAGTATCTATTTAGATAAAATAAGGGTAAATAAATTAAGGATAATTATTGTCTTTATATCGTGTTCAGACTGATTTATCTAGTTTTGCTATGGAAATTGCTATGAACATATCAAGAAAACGTGGAATCATAAATGACATGACTCACTGTATGTGTCCAGTTGGTGACTGACAGCCGTAAAAATTGGAGCGGCCGAGATCAAAATGAACACCAGTAAAATATTTAGACGTTTTATTAGACACCCGGTAGAAACGAAAACCACTCATAATCAACAGACTAGCAGACGGAGAAAACCGCATACTTGATCCAGTAATAAATAGAAAACCCGCTCTTTGCACCAATATCTCCTTATACCTACTTACAACTCTTCTACGACACTCATGCGTCTGCACTAGCCTAGTCTGGGGAGGTGTGGCCAATTCCAATTTTTAATTCCTTCAGGTTTTCCAAAAGAAAATCTTACGCATTTCAACTAATGTTCCCTGCTCTATCTCCAACAAAAACTTCAGAGAGAACTAAACACACATATCATTGAACAACATATCGCCTGCTTATCACACCTTTCACGTGGCGATTCAACCGCGTGCCGATGCCCTCACGAGATAATCTTCAGGTTGAGAATAATTCCCCCAGCTTGTCTCCTGGTACAAACTGAAGGGGAAGTCGTCGGCTTGCTTGCCGAATGATGAGAGTACTAAATCAGATTTGATGTTGACTCCTCGGATGAGTTTGCAGAGAGTGAGTTGTCCACATGTCGTGGCTAGCTTTGGTTGCGCGCTGTGTCGATCGATGGGTCGATAGCGTGACGTCACAGGTTAACGGTACGATAATAACCAATAATTTTATTACACTGGTTTGAAAAGAAGAGGTTTTAGTTTCATTCAAACGTAAAGCTACCTTTAACCAGTATCGTCTAAGAAACATTAATCATTCAAAGTTGAGTATTGTTCATCTGGATCGATGGCGTGAATATTACATAATGTCAGGTTATTGTAAATTGTTCTGGCGTGAAAGTGCAGCCTCGTGTATTCCAGTATAATTAATAAAAGAGTCTGTAATTAATAAAGCCAGGTATACTATGTTCAACCATTTCATCCACTTTTTGTTTAACTCTAAGGTGTAAATTTTGAATGGACCTATGAGGTTTGAAGAAATTGTTCACAGAAGCTCAACAATCGAGATATGTCACTCAATATGCACAAAGAGTATAGAGTCCACAGATCGTTCACTTATTTAATGGAAGGTTATGAAAAATGTCCGAACGACACCGTTTGTACGAAACACTCTACTTCCTTCATGGAACCTACTTCGCCTTGGCGAAGCCTCAGACCCAAGCAAAGCCGTATTCGTTATAGAATCCATCGGTCCCCTCGAGAAATTCATCGATAATTAAAAAAGAGAAGTGCTTCTATTATAGCACAAAACTAAATAAATTAAAGTCGCATGAAAACTGCCAAGCGAGTTGGAAGAGCCTGGAGAGGACGACATGCCAAATGATTAATTACATGACCATTGTATTTTAACGTAATAATATTTCAATTGCCATCGTGTGTATTCGCTCCAAGAACTTCTATAAGGGAGACAATTCAGGTAATGTTAGTAAGTAAGCTTTTGGTGTATTGCATGCTTTCTGGCTACAACGTAGCCGTCATCAATCTTTGTGTTTTGCAAGTTGACTTATTTATTTGGAAGACTTAGTAATGGTCTGGTAGATTAAATCATTCTTTTCCATCATCTTTGAACAATCCGCGCATTCTGAATTCTCTCGCTTATTGGGGCACTCCTTACACGCGTGTTCCCCTTGCCCGCACTGTCCACATCTCTTCTCTACATGTCTGTATTTTGATGTTTGGTGATATATTGTATTTTGTGGTAATTAACCGTTCTGTAAAGTAACCTAGTCGCTGATCTGAAAAAAAAGCTGCAGAGAGAGTGAGAGAGAGATCTAACGAGGGGTGGAGATGCTCGCGGAATTCCTGCAACAGTGTTAAGCCGTCATTCTCCAGTACGCCTAAGACAAACGGGCAGAACACTTTCAGAGTTTGTATTGACTGAGTTGAGGGTTGAGCGAGCGATGTCTGGTCACAATTTTAAGAGTGATGGAAAGCTGGAGTATAAATCATTATTATTGTTATTATTGTTATTAATAAATGAATTTATTCCTTTTCAAAAATATGTACAATAAACTTATAAAATACTGATTGGAACATACGTTAGCCAAAATAGTCAGTATACGCGGTTAACTAAAGCAAAGCAATTTATCAATTCGATGTCAGGGTTAAACTAAGGACTTTGAAGAAGAGAGGATAGAGAAACAGTCGCTCCGTGAAGTTAGTCATGGAATTAACTAAAAAAATAGTTGTTTTTAACGTAAAATTAATTAATAGTTACTTAAAATTACAAATTAAGATTACACATACAAATACAATTGGACTTTTTTACCTCAAGAAACCAGTAATTGATGGTTATAAAAGAAACATTCAATTAAATTAATTTTACATACTAAAGAAATTCAATTAACTTTACATCACCTTATGTCAGTCTTCAATTTTACTTAACAGGATCCATTATCAGTTATTTACCGAAATATAAAGTCATTGATTTTTAAAGATAACCAGAGAAAAAGTGTTTGATTTGGTAAATGAGAACGCATTGGATTGGACCAAGAAAGGAATACTTCGATAGATGTATCCTTGTAATAACATAGTAGAATATGAACACACATATTACTAAGGAACAAGAGAAAATGAAAAAAAGAACGGAATCCGTAAATCAAATAAAGTTTAAATAATGTAATAGTTTCGTTAACGGAGACACGAAGAAACTTATAAGAATATATAGCGTGATCCCGAATTCATGGTACGAACAATCATTTATTGTATAGGAATGTATGAGTGCAAGTGGCTCGGTGAGACTCAAACACAAGAAATAAGAGATGAAAGGAAAGACAGTGTTTATTGACAAGTACACTGTTTACATAACTGTCCAAAATTGCGTCCACAAACACACTTCACAGCGTCGTTGGAGCGATTGTCGTACACATTCAAAGATACCATGTACTTCACGCACACGTGCAGCAGCTACGGATATTCGAGCGACGAGATCCTCATCTGAGTCAAGTGGAGTCGCATAAACAAGACTCTTCTCATGACCCCATAAAAAGTAATGTTTGCGCCTCGCCGCATCTCTTGCGCCCATACATTCTCATACAATAAATGATTGTTACAGAGTCCTGTACCAAACCGTAAAGTTTATACCATGAATTCGGGATCACTCTATATACGAAGCTGAATCCTAGACAATGCAAAGAATGATTGAGAGCAGCATAACGGCAGCTGAAATGCGTTTTCTCAGGAAAACCGCAGTAAAAATAGAGATAGAATTAGAAATACTGCCATCTGGGAAGATCTCAATGAAACATCCATTACAGAAATAGTGGAAAGAAGGGAGTTTCAGTAGTTTGGCCATGTGTCTAGACTGAAATGACAATTACTGCGCACTCTACCAGTGGCTTACTGCAACGAAGATGAATAAGGACTTCCTAATGTCCTCATGATGACATGGAACTCAGGTGAAATGATAATGAGTGAATGTTGTGGTGGAATAAATGACAGCGGAAACGGGAGAACCCCGAGGAAACCTGCCGCGAACTCCGCTTCATCCACCACCGGATCGGACAGGGTTCGAACCAGCTTCACCAGGGAGAGAAGGGGAGAAAGCTAGGAACTACGCCACGGGTCATCCTTAGAAAATAAAAAGAAAGCATTGGAAGCTAGAACAAAGCAAAGGCGAGAAAGAAAATGGCCGCAAAGATGATGGGATGAACAAATCTGAGTGATAAGATAGATCGGGAGAGAAGGTGTTAGCGGAGAATAGAAATAGGTATAAACTCGCAATTACAAAAAACTAATTAAATTATTTTTTATTTGAGTTAGACATCATATTACTGCATTGTCATCGGGTTTATGTATGTGTGCCAAATTTAAGACCAATACTGGTGGGAACTGGTTACAAGATTTGTTCCAGACATCACTAACAAACTAAATAACATGTGAAGTTAAATAAAAGTTAAGTAAAAGGAAACGTCCGTAGGATCCGGAACTTCGAAAGATGTAAGGGAAGGGTTAAAAGTTACACCGTACAGCTGTTCAATGCATTAGTTTGTTCCCAGAAATGTTATATTGTGTTTCTTAAGAGTTTCCAATCTGAACAAACTACCTCATTACTCAGGTACGTTATTTTGTCGTTTTACTCGTACTACGTTTGTTTTCATTCATCCTTGTTTTCTTTATTTAATGATTTCATTTTAATACCTTTCACGCTTCATTTTAATACATGTTTTATTATTATTCTTTAATTTTATGTTATTTTTTCATAATATCGTTCCTTGATAATGTTACCAACATCCCACAACTACCAAGTAAACTGAATGAGTTTGATATCACCGCGGGACGTATCTGCTTACTACCAAACATTGCACCACACCAATGTACCACACCTCAACTCCTCCTAATTTCTCTCTCTCTTCAAAACTATCGTATTTCTAGCTCTACGGTGGTGTTATTGATTCCGTCCATGAACCCAATACATGTCCCTTGTATTGTCGCTACCGTTTTGATCGTCCACTATAACTACGGACGATTCCTCTCATACACGTACGGCTACTTTATCGTTTATACGACCCTTTTTATCCTCATCCGTTATCCCTTACAAACCTTTGCACCATTTCTCCCGGAGCGCTCGACCGCGCGGAGTTACAGACACTGTCAACAAGACAAGCACTATCCCGACCTCGTTTAAAGTTTGACAAGAGAGGGTGGTTGCGGATGACGGGGAAGGGGTGCGCCATAAATCGGACGGCGTCGCCTCGCCACGACGTGCGGTTTGCGTCATCCCCTCATACGCCCCCTGTATCCTCACGCCCTCACACGCCTCCGCGTTTCGGCCTCTCGACGGCGTCGAGCGACGTCCGCTGAAATACGGCTCGGTCGAGGCAGCTGCGTCCTCGAGACAACAGGGTGAAGAGGACGATGTTTTTAGGACGCGGATGCGTAGCGGGGGCCATGCAGTATTCATGGGAACAACCGTGGACCGGAAATCTCGAAGCCCAAGGTGAGCTTAGGTGGAAGACGCGATGGTAAGTGTAAGAAACCGAAAGCTCTCCTCGGTGAAGAGTCTGCGGTCTAACCCCCCCCCCCCCCCGACCATCACCCACCCTCAACGATCCAGTTCCCCTCCACCAACTGGAGGTACAAAAGTTCTGATTAGGGTCTATTCCACGACTTGCGGCACTCCACAAGTTCATTGTGTTGTTTCAATTTATGTTGTAAAACTTGGTAAAACTCAGTGATTTATCTCTTTTTTGGAAATTTGGACGGCGTACATTCTGTGTTCTTCAGCTTCTTCCAGTGGAGGCTTTGGACCTATCAAATGTTCACTGTGGTCGAGGATAGAGAAGATCTGCGAGAGCTCCAAACGTACCAAGAGTCCTCAACGACGGGGATAGGTCTACCTATCCTCCTCTCTTTCCCCGTCCTCAAGGTAAGTACGCTCAGAACAGTCCAGCGCCCTGCGTCCGTCCGTCCCTTGGAGGTAGAAGGCGAAGATCTGTGCGCGCTCCGAGCACACCAAGTGTCCTCGCGCCTTGTTCCTCCCCTGTGTCCCTTCTCACCGCCGTGGGGCGGACCGCCGCCCGCCCGACGGCCCACCCTTGTAGATCCCTCTCCCTCGCACTCCCGCGGGTTGCAGCTATCGAGCGAAGTCCTGGCCCAGCACTGGCGCTGCCGCTGCCGCCGCCGCCGCCGCTGCTGCGGTGCCGATGGAGGCGGCGGACAGTGGGTCACTTGTACGAGATAATGGAGCTCAAAGAAATAACACTAAGAATGAACTGTGTGGACTTGTAACACTTTGTACGTCGAGTGCAGTGTCACAACACCCCACACATCGCATTATTGCTATTTCTGAAACACAAGTTTATCTCGTTTCGGCACCTTCCTAACAATCAGTTGCGTCTGTTTTCGTGGGAATTGCTGATCTCTATGCGTCTTTTTGTTTATGTTGAGGTTTCTTATTTGCGAAAAATGTGTGTTAAGTTTAGGGGTAAATATTAATGACACAGAATATAATTTTATTGATTTTTGGTTTTGATATTTTTACAAGCTATTAAAATTAAAGCAAGTGAATTTAATTAATTTTGTGATAAATGAATTTGTTTGTTTAAACCACGAAATATCTCTTTATTACATCATTCAGATTAGTATACTGTTTTCCTAATTGCCAATAAATTTGATATAAAACGGTGTGAAATGATAAAGTATGTATCCCAGGTGAGAGTGATATCCAAATAGTTTTAATTATCTATCTACGTTCCGCAAAAAATATAGTTTCTTTTGGAGATACATTATATACCACCCGACCAAAAGTGTTACAGATCACTAGTCGACCACTAGAGTTAAAGGAACGTGTATCTTACACTTTTTGCTTTTAGAATTTTAACACCTATCGCTCAGGGGTAATATAGAAAAAAAATCAAATTCATAGTATCCTTTACTATAATAATAGGAGTCATTCAAGTATAACGTAAAAATCATAAGAGTTGAGACAAATTCTTAAGGTTCTAGCGTAGAAGGTGATACAAAGAAATTCTTGCATAAGAATTCATTTTGTTGATGGAATTCAATATTTTCATTTCAAAATTAATTTCGTCAAGAATTGGTTGGTCCATTGCCGTAACGACCCTTGTAATCCCATTATGCTGTTATGAACCGAGTATTTCCCTGAGAATAGAATGCCTCACAATCTGCGGTACTGGAATCGGAGATCAAATAATATTACGTAAGATTTGAGGCTTGGTTTCTTCAACTCTTTGGCTTCTTACGAGGGAGCGGGGGATACCAAATAGTCCAATCTCTTTGATTACGTAATATTTGAATAATGTCATTGATACAAACTCATTTTATAGAATTTATTGGAAATACGTTGTTAACATTTTCGTACAAACGAACTTTCAAAGTTACGTAAACGAACGGAAAGAAAATCTCAGTTAATGTTTTCAATTTTATTAGTTTATTATTGTGTTATCTGACAAACAGAAAACCACATCTGCCAGAAAGTAAAGTATATTTGTTTTTATAAAGAAAATTTTGAAAGTACATTTGTGTATATGACTATTCAAAAATGGCTATTCTATTTAGTGAAGGTTTGTTGCAAATACCAATATCGCTACAGTACAGAATCTTCGAGAAAATCGCTCAGAATAATAACACCTTCATTCATTTATTTATTTCTTAATTATCTGACTACCTTGTCATGTTATTACAAGGTATTTTTTTTACTAGATAAATTCAGTGTTCATTTTTCCCTTACCACACCCATTACCCTATAGTTTCATTCGGGAAATTAAACAAATATAATTACATGCATTTTAATGTAACTCAATACGATTATTGCTATTGTAAATTGGATCTGTTTGGTTAAAAAGAGATAATTGTCACTACAGTAGTGAATTTTTAATATAATTTTTCTTCCTTCCTTATTGACACTGCTCTTTTTTTTGTGTTAATGAAACTGAAACGGAATATTATTCATTATTTCCTTTATTATATAGATGCAGATATAATATTATTGGTAACGCTGTCAATATTCATTCATATTCATAGGGTGGCAATTCTTCTCTTAGTTACCGTATTTTTCAGTAGATAAGACGAAGTATAAATTTTCGACCTAGTTTTATAGTTAATGCTGTCCTATAAGTCGACCTCCAAACTATCAACGACCTATGAAGCCAAAAAGTGTATAATTTCTAGTGCTATGGATGGCTGTGAGGACGATTTGTTATGGGATACTGATGACAAAGAGGAAATTGAGTCGCTAGGAACAGAATGGGACCCATTTCAGGAGCTTCTCAAATACGAAAGTGAGGTACTTGATGTCCCGTAATGAAAGCGAGGACTTTGCAGGATTTTTGGAAGTGACTTGTTTATCTGTCCAGCGAGACGACCCCGTATCTTGGAGACCTTTTTCTATGATTTTTCTAACGTATTTTTTAATTTTTAGGTAAATTAATAGAAGCAAGTAAATTAAAATCTAGAAATGTTTAATATTTTTAAAATTATAAATACTGACTATTGTTTCTTCCGCCGCAGATTATTTACTTTTGCCGAAACGTTTCCCTTCGGGACCACTGTGCATCGGCGCTGTGCGCTCCGGCTGCCTCACTTCTCTTCTCTTCTCGCGCGCGCGCTCTGCACTCCGTCGCTGGTACCGCGGGCGGCCGCCGCGCGCGCTGCAGGCGAAGGGGGTTGCGCCGGAGACAGAGTCCCGATCAGTGTCAGCGCTGCAATGCTGGCGAAAGCTTGTGTCTCTCGCCTGCTGCAGCTGCTCGTCGCCTTCGACACCGTGCATCCAACAGCAGCATCGCGCGCTGCGGCGGCGTACCCAAAGCTGTCGGGATCGTCACTGAGAAACTGACTCGGGGCGTCTCTCGACCCCTCTCGTGTGCATTCGTGTGTTTCATGGATATTCGTGTGCGGTGAAATATTTAGTTTTTCAATCGTGTGTGTTCTTTCTGTTGACATTTGGAGATTGGTCACTGGTTGGTGCGGCGTGAGATAGGGTGGCAGTGCGTGCGTGAGGTAAGTAGCGATGCGGCGTGCGTTGCGCATGGTGTTTGCGTGCGTAGATGACGCAACCTGGAGATGTGTCTGGTGCGTCGCGTGCGGAAACCATGTGGGTGGGGAAACAGATGCGATCTGTTTGACAGTCTGTCATCTTCTCCGTTACGAATATTTGTTTTCTTCCATGTCATCGAACTATCTCGATTCAGTTAATTTTTTTTACGAATATTTCATCAAAAGTTTATGTTATCTACCCCTCCAATAATTTATGACACATTAAAATAATTTTGTCTTCAAATATAGAATCTTAAACTTTATACCTCACGGAGTAACGTATTTTATTATAATAATAATAATATTTCGGGAAACAAAGAGTTAAGACTAGGATTTATTAGCGTAGTCCATTCCTCATTCAACTCAAGGTTGCAGTTAACGAAGTTTTGACAATCTTCGAGCTCTTGTCGAACGTTGATTTCCGACGTTAATGCATTGTACAAACACGAAATCAAGTATACTCGAGTAATTAACTCTTGCAACGGCAACTTCAACAGAAAGTAAGAGCATGGAAAATCTCCCGGTTCAATTTCCGCGGTGTTGAAGTTTGCAAATAACTCCGTGCCTTCACTAATTGTTCGGACTGAGTTTCGTATTTTGAAGGTAATTCTCGACACTTCCTTGGTTTGTTTTTGGAATTAGTACAGCGAACGAAGAATATGTCATTAATACAATTCTTTAAACAATGTTTTAAAAGTTCGTTGTACTATGTAGTTCAATAATAAACAGTTGTTTCGAAATGGTTTATTCGACCCCACACCGTTGCCTCAATTCATCACATAAACATAATTATTAATTTGTACAGCAACACTCACCCAGTACTTCACATAGTCAATGCCTGGGATTAACTTTACTTGTTTAATGTCTTTTTCTTGATTCTCTATTCTTCATTATAATTTCACTTACACAAAATGCACACTAACATTCAGTTCATCATAATTTTAATCGTTGTCAAAACTCTTCGCTTGTTTTTAAACCTTGTTGGGGATGTTCGTT
>NNCF01127341.1:241564-264873 GCA_002313205.1 Laupala kohalensis
ATTTTAAAGAGTGCACTGATTTCGGGACTGCTATTATCAGCGGTGAGCGCGCCGACGTGTCAAAAGCTCTAAGGCTAAAGGTCACTTGTTTTCGTACCGTGCGCAGCGGTGGGTTCGCGTTGTTGCGTGAAGGTCGCCGGTAGAACCCTGGGGGCATCGGCGGTGGCGTTGGCGACCGCCAGCCGAGTGGCAGCTCTAGCAGGGGTCGTTGCGAGACACGCTAACGACCCAACCGGTGGACCGTACGCGCGCCGGCAGCGGGCATGCTTCGTCCGATCACTGCCACCGATGCGTTGCATACTGGTTCCAGTCGCTGGCCGGGGTCGACGGTGTATGACAGGGGGTTGGCGACGTTCAGCGGGAGGGTGGATTGACGTGGGGTTGATGAAATGGGGAGATATAAGACCACGCGTCGTGACAAGATCGTTAAAATCCTTTTCCCATGACGATAACACGTGTCTACACTATTCTAAAAGAATGTTGTTGTTTTTTTGTATTCCATTTAATAGAATACTAATGTTGATATTTGTTAACTTTTAATAATTATTTATTTAAAAAATTGCATTAACACGTGTTTTTGATTGTTTATTTTTATTATTATAATGGTAATATTACTGTTTTGCACTCAACCCATCTCAGCTCGGCATTTTCTCCAGTTTTCCTTTCGGAAAAAAAAGTAGGAATTGATGGGGTTGTTCCTTGTGAAAATTAGCTAATTGTGTTCCACATGATGACATGAAATTTGTAATTCACACGTTCTAAGTTGTTAATGTTCAAAGGTTGAATACGTATATGTTTCGTTGTGGTCATCTGAATTGACATTTTGTAGTTTTGCGAGTGCGCTGCGATATAATAAAATTATATTGTTTTTTATTCTTATATTTTGCTTGTTTTATATGTATTAATTATTTTATTAAAAATTTTATGTGATTTTTTTATGTCCAAATGGACATGAATGGGGATTAATATGTCATTACCTTCTCACAAACTCTTCAAAACATTTAACTGAATTGTCCTGCAATTAAGTTAATCTTTTACTTTTAAATGTTTTCATATACGTTCTTCTGAAAATCCATGTTGTAATGTATTGATAAGTGTTTTCGCACCTAAAATTATTTTTCAATCGAGAGTCAATCGCAAAAGAATACCTCCATTAGATTTGACTTTGTTAGCCATCATAAATAATCCTTTCTCTTGGATCATTTTTCTCTTGATCATGAAAAGGAGGCTTATAAAGTTGTAAATTGAGCGAGTCTTAATTTTCACGGCTACTACAGTTTTGAAATTATTAAACATATTTGTAACCCACAGTTATGAGATATCTGAAGGCAGAATGCATTTGGTAATGTTGACAACCATCGACTTTTAAGAACGCAAAATTTATTCAATACGAAATGTGTTGAATATTTGGTAAATAGTTATCCAGATATTTCACCAATAATTGTCAGCTAAATGTATCTTATGCCCCACCGGTGGCGCAGGTGGTAGTGTTGTCGCTCATCACCAAGTCATCCCGGGTTCGTTTCCCGATGGGGTCATTCCCGATTTGTACATTAAAATTTTCACATTAATGTCCCAGTTCTTATAGCTGTGACTACTGTGAAGCAAACCTTCCTTCCTCTATCCAGCTCCTCCTAGTATGAATAACTCGTACTATTACTAACCTCTCTACGAAAGCCAAGTTGTTGGTAAACCCAGTTAACCGGCCAACCTATTAACAATGACGTACCACCCAACTCCTACATCCTATCGCTCCATGTCGATAAGCTTCAATAGCACGCTACATTTCCCATTCACAAATAAAACAATATAAAAAAATGAATCTTAAAGATAAAGCCGGTTCATGAACTGAAGTATGTCTTAATGAAAGCAGACAGGCTGGGGGTTGCTAGTTTTTTTTTTGAAACCCGGTAAGAATTAATTCTTAAGATTAATTGCAATAACGCAATAAGATTTTAAAATGAAGATGTTCCGAGTTGACTCGCATTAACAATACGAAAGGAAGTACTTCTATGTTGTATCCGTAATACAATAAACTGATGTGTTAAAATTCGAAATACCTTAATAATTAATTTTAAATACAACCGAACAATATGTGATGGGTTTTTCAGTGATGATTCTTATTTTCTATTGATTGCCATTTCGAGTACAAGTCTTTTCAGCGCTGACCTTGACAACGGTGCTCAAAGACGTAACCTTTAAGTTGCCATAATCGGACCATGCCTCCAAATCCACCTAACTGCTGGTATTTTACCGAATCACATTTGTCATTCACCTTTGAATACTTGGTGTACAAATACAAACGCTGTCCACCAATCATTAATACCTAATTTTGAAATGAAGGACGTTAATTTTGGAATAAGAGGTACGTGTTGTAAACTTGACAATGTAAGAAACAAAATAATGTTCTTTCTTATGATGTTCTTTTGAATTCTTTCTTTTTCTTCCTGTTACCATTACTACTTGAATATTGAACTTTTTAACTTTAAATAATAATAAATAAATGTATTGTCAAAAAAACAGTACAAACGTGGAGGACAATAAACTAATTTACTCTCCGGAAGCAAGCAAGGGACCATCCCATCAATTCCGATCAAGGGCCCTAAGGCAGAGGCGGATTCAAAAATTTCAGCAAAAGTTCCTAGATAAGATAAAAAGTTAGCTGCGAGTTATAATACATATATAATGTCAATATGTTTGTAATTTAACGCAAATATGTTTGTAAATTTACATGTACAAGTTATTATCGAACTATAGATTATTCTGAGTATAGTGTTTAAAAATCATAAGAGTTGAAAAAACACTAAATTCACGATTTATTGTTACAATAAACACGCCCCTAGACAAAGCCTAGAGAACCTGTATAAGAAATCCGCCTCTACCCGAAGGAAAAACGGAGAAAAACCCGGGCCAGGATGGGGCTACAGAATTAATGTACACAACCGTGCCAAAGTTGAGTACACATAAAACTAAATTAATATTAGCCATAAGACAACATAATCATGCAAGAAAATAGTTTTTGAAATTGTTATAAGTTATTTAAAAAGTACTACAGCAATGGCGTGATAATGTACAAGACGGATTTAACTTTTATTAAAATCAATAAATTCTTTTACAGTGTAGAAGCATTGGTGTAGGAGGTAGTTTTTAAGCGCGGATTTGAAGATACTCAATTTCATAATATCTTTTTGACTGCCTTCAAATTCCTTCACAAAATATTTAGATTCCTTAGTCATAACTTAACCAGTTCAGTGTGATATTATTAGGGTTGCGTTGCATTATATCTCTAAATAGTCACTTCGTCCGCAACAATACCGTGATATAAACAAGATGAATTCGTTATCTCAAGCAGCGTGTTTTGGGGAGATTTCTTTCTAAATTAAGAATTAATTTTGAACTCATCCTTTGGTTTTCTCGTTTTAGTGGAGATTTATTCAGTTAAGAAACCCTACTGTATGATTTTATATGGAATATCATGATCCTTTACCTGTGAATACAAATTAATCTTTACAAAAAACTGAAGGAAAACTTTTCGTAAAGTAAAACATTTTAATAACTTTTTACTCCTCCAAAAGAATTCTGCCCCCAGGGGACTTACATCTAGTAAGTACGTGTTTGGCCCCGAGCTGAGTCTGGCATTACTTCCACTTGTGCCATGCTCCTTCGTTTCTCTTTCCTGACCTCCCTTGGTCACCTCTTGTTCTTTTCGATCCCGACGCTATTAAGGCTAGGGTATCATTCATTTTCCTCATTCTTCTCGTTTTCTGTCCTACCCCTCATTTTTTGTCCCCCCTTATTCTATGTCCCCCTGCATGTTATGTGCCCTCCTCATTGTAGCCCTCCCTCCATTTGATGTATTTTGTGAGATATGTTTTGGTGTGTTGTAGATCAGGAGGGTTTTTAGTGGGTAGGGTTGAATCATTCGACGAGTCCCACACGCGGGGAGAGTCATGTTGGCTCTCCCTAGTGCGTAACTGCATTTTCCCTACCTGTACAAGTTTTTCGGACTCCAATGACCTTTGATGTCGACATGAGCCGTAAAGCCCCACAAAAATAAAAAATTAAAAAAAGAATTCTGATGTCTGAGAATAGTAGAGTGAAATCATTTATGTGAGCGCGTAGAATAGATTGAGTATGATTGCACACAAAGAGATGAGCAAATTGGATTCGTATTTCATTAAATTTTGTTCATTTTATTCGTTTCAGTTTTGTATTCTCGTTTGTGAACTCTCACCTATATTTTTTCTCACCCGCAGGGAGATTTTCGAAAAATTAACCGCTGTGTGTCGTTTTTTAAAAACCGTCTCGTCACAGTTAAGAACATTGACAACATCACACAACTGGATATTACAATAAATATTGCGAAGTTGTTCGCAAAACGACGTATCGTGAGGTCACGATACTTGCATAGACCGATAGTTATCATTCCTTTGATGTAGGGAACTAACGGTCGAGTTTGTTTCGTTCGACATTGTTACCGAGAAAAACAAACTATGAACTGGAACATTCTGTGTTTATTAGTTTATTGTAAAGAAGTAACTGTAAATTAATTTATTGTTTTCAACGTGGTAATAAGCAATTTGTAACTGCTCTTTCGACAATAAACTATTTATTTATTGCCAGTCTAACAGGCTAGAAGTTGACACAAGGCTTGTACACAGTGTAGCCAACGCCTTTACTTCATCATCCATAAGTATACTTCGCGTTGTGTTGGCAGTGCTTTCGGATTTCTTTAAACTTAAAGTTATCGCCAACATCGACCGTTAATTTAATTCACTCGCTCTTGCGGCGCTATACTGTTCTTTCTGCAACGTGTGTGTGGAATGATAATTATCTCGTGTCTCAGTGTGTTGTGTTATTAAATTGTACTTACTCGGAATTTACTTTAATTCGTAGAAGTTTTTAGTAGCCAAATTACATGATTTTCGGTATAGGTACATGACTCTGAGTATAGTGTTGGCGTCTTCACTCTCTGCGCACGTCACGTCTGTTCGGTGCCTTACATCTCTCCTTCAATCCAACATCTCTCCTTCACTGTTCCTTCGCCTAAATCAAATGGTTAGGTGGAGAAACACGCCGGAACCTCACCACATTATAGGATGAGAAATAAACAATTATCTCTAATACTTACGTAACTATTTCAGTAACTCGGTAACTTTGCATTCTCCATGTAGGTCACTTCATTTCATGGTGGTTTTCCGTCCGAAGGTGTGATTTAAGATTTCATCGGTTCGTCATCTTACAAGATGTAGAAGGTACTGAATACTTCAATTTCATTTCGCTTCCGGAGGCCGTGATTTTTTATTTATTCTGTGGAAACAATAAAAATATGTACACTTTGGAATCTTAATATACTTCATCGGAATTGATGCGACCTCCGGAGAGTAAATTAGTTTATTATCCTCCACGTGGTCATTCGCTGTTTGGAACTGCTTTTTTGACAAAAAAAATGTATTATTAAAAAAGTATTAAATCGATACTTTTTATAAATGATACCATGTCAAATAGCTTTTTCATCGTTAAGACTTACATCCTATGAACTCCATCAAAATCAATGGAGTCTTGTCATGTATTTATATGTTGAGAATCACTGTTCCCGTTTACGCAATATTTTTCGAGATTGTTAATTGATAGAAGAAATTGATTGGCGGGGAGAGACACGTTAAATTATTCTGACATTTCCTTATTTACAATCGATGAGATATTATGCTGGTATTACAATGTTTTATATGAATATTTTATTTATTAGAAATGTAAATAAAAGAACGAAGAACTAACATCCGGTCAACTTCTAATATACTTTCGAATATCAGTATATTATATTCAGATATATACTGATATCAGAATATCTGTATATAGTAGCGCCTTGGTTACCTCAATACCGCTGAGCGGGAGAGCGTGGGTTCAAACCCTGCTCTTGCAAATTGGGTGAGGTTTTCAGCTGGGGTTTCCCTCACCTGCTCCAGACAAATGTCGGTTCGCTACCATAAGTTCCCTGGCACCCCACCAACTCTCCTTACCAGTTTCCTTAACCAATTCAACAGCGGGCCAAATGGCTGGAATTTCGCCATAAGACATTAAATAAATAAATAAATACTTTTTTAGTACATTGAAAGAAATTTTTTTCTCAGTCACGATATTTTTTACGATTATGCTCTCATACACAAACACCAGTTATTCGAACCCTGAACTCCCAGTATTATTATTATTATTAATAATAACAATAACAATAATAATGTCAGGTTATTCCCACTAGGAATTATAAGAAATATAATATGCAGGATCCCCATATGGAAAATGATAAGTGCAGGAAATGTGGAATTGCTTCTGAAACAATTCAACATACTCGTATAACCGGAGCTTGTAATATGTTGGCAAAAACTGATTATTTACATCGCCATAACCAGGTGACTAACATAATTCACCGAGCATTAGCTTTAAAGTATTGTCTTATAGAAAATAGCACACCTTATTACAAATATGAGCTGGCTGACGTTTTAGAATCAACAAACTTCAAATTATATTATGACAGGTCAATGATTACGGACCGTACAATTCATAACAACAGACCAGACATAGTGCTAAAAGATGAAGTAACAAAGACAACCTATTTGATAGACATAGCTGTGCCAAAACTCTCACAACCTTCAGAAAACAATTCAGGAAAAATATCGGAAATAGTGACCTTAAGGCAGAAATACAAAGGATATGGAACATGGAGAGAATTTACATAGTATCGGTAGTAATGTCCTCTAAAGGAGTCATCCCTATCTCCCTCCACAATAGTATTAGCATGTTAAAATTGCGTAAGACCATTTATGTACAACTTCAGAAAGCTGTTTTGCTCAACACATCAAGAATAAAGAGAAAATTTTTGGATCATCCAGAGTGAGTGAGCTTGGTGTAGCCCGTACCGCACCACGACCAGCAGGAAAAGCTGAGATCCTAAACGGAATAAAATAATAATAATAATAATAATAATAATAATAATAATGACCATGTAATTTAACACTGAATGTTTCATTTTTTCACATTCAATACGGTGTGTGTAATACAAGGAAATGAAGTGAAAGCGTAGGGATCAGGACAGATGGAAAAGTCATGACGTGGAAGTAAAATGTAATCCATTTGCATGGAAGTCGCTGTGAGTCTCTGCAGACCATCTTCCGTGCGCCGCTGTCCCATGTCAAGCGTTGCACAGTGTCTCTACGTGACGGCTGCTATCTCTTCTACCCGACTCCTATTCCCCGAACATGTATCCTTCTCACGCAACCACAATTACTGACATGTACACGTTGCCTATCTATTCTAGGTAAGTTCCCACTTACATCACGTTTTGAATTTTTATGTGAATTTGAATTTTTTTCATAATTAATTGTTATTGGGTTCCCATTGATATCTATTAATAATTATCGTCGTAATTAACTATTACAACTATTATGAGTCACGCGTGATAAACAAAGCGTAGATCATAGAAATAGGCTTTTAATTACTCACAACGTCCGAGTACTTACTCGTGGAGGAATGTTTGCGTCGTCAACAGTCATGTGAAAACTGCGACAGACCGTAACTCGAACCCGGGGTTTCCTGCTCTGACAGCACGTATGCTATTCACTGCGCCACCCGCCTCAACTCGTCATCCCCGTACACAACATACGCCCGATGGATGCAGTCCCGTATCCCTCCTGGACTACGGGTATATATTCCTTAGATAATCTGGGTGTTTTTGAGTGGATTTTAGGTACCCTCACGTGCCCAAATTCTTGAACTAAAGATTTTCTCCTTCTTTTTCGGCAAAAGTGTTCTTACCTTAGGATAAAGTCACACTTATGAACTTACGTAGATTATTCAATATATTCAAGTACAGCGAACTATATTTTTAAGTACTTGGTAATTGTGGTGCTTTAGCAACATTATCAAAGCATGATAAATTAAAAGTCGTTTCTATGTTGCTAATTTTTTTTTATTATTGGTATTAGAAAGCTTTTTCGGCTGCATAGCAACCATCGTCAGTAACATACACTGAGTGTTGAGGAATATTTTTGGNAATTAGCAACATAGAAACGACTTTTAATTTATCATGCCTATATTTTTAAGTGTAACTACACGCATAACGAAACCGGATGTCCAGTTTGGTTGCTGGTACGTTATCATCCGTATGATAGCATTTCACACTTATTGGTCGTACATACAAGAACGATGGTCTGCGGATGAAACAGGTTATGATACTCGCACCCTTTCGTTTCGTGTCATACAACTTTATGCAATTCTTAGTCTAATACCATTATTTATTAATATTATTTACGAAGTGCAGATACATTAAAGACAATCAAGAACACACATACAACACTGGTTTATTGTCAAGATCACAAGATGAGTAACATATTTTCACTATAATTTATTTGAGAACAACGTTTTGATGTTATGCTTTAGCCTCATCTTCAGATTCACTATAATACATAAGGTTGTAGTGTTACGTATAATTATACATTTATGGTGAAATACTAATTATATCGTAAGTACAGTAAAATTAATAAGTGAAAATAAGCAAATATTAAACTTACCAATGTTGTTACACCAGTAAAAATGTTTGTGAAATATTACGTCATATTATAAAACATTAATAATTAAGTAGAATCATGTAAATATTCTGTAATCTGAGTGTGAAGATGTAATATATAAATTCCACGGTTATTATTATTATTTTATCATTTCTTCACGACCGTCGATGTTAGCGTCGGCTTCGTTTGTTAGCTAGTCTAAATTGTAACCAGCTTCCCGAACATCAGGCTTTTCAATTTCCTGCTTTTAAAGTACGTTGCGCAGGATAAGAGTTATTCCCAGTAAGACAATTTCCTGCATTTCACTATACTTAATATTACCGGGGATGTGTTCTCGGTTTTTATTTAATTTTTTTTTGTGACCATCCCTAAAGATAATAGGAATTACTTATGTTTTAGCTCCCCTGATTCTACCCATTCGTGTATTTCCAAATATTTCTGCTTATTTTGATACAACATTCTGATCCGAACGTATTGATGCGTAAAAAAAGAGACATGTTTTCTTTCTTAAATCTCTTATGGTAATACCAGGTTTATTCGCCTTGACGGTCACTATGGATTTGTTGGTTATATAGGATAGTGCAGTCGTGACCCATTGTCGTGACTGGTGCCGGTTTGTAATGATACCATTTTTTACTCACGTGAGGGTTTTTCAAAGCATTACAAATCTGCCAAAAGGGGTAAGAGCACACGTTGCTATACCGTTGAAGGTATTTTATTATTATTTTTTGTCCTTGCACTTTCTCAGCTTTCGCTGGAAAAGTTTTGTCTCTCACCGGTTTTCTACAACCAACAGAGCTAGACTCGGGCGTTATCGCGAATCTGACAACGTGCCGTATATCGAGAATTACTGCTCATAGCTTCAAGTTGATGTAAGATTCGAAGACTTTTCTTCACGAAACGTCTTGGTACTTCACCGGTCGCTGGTAAGACAATTGTGTGAATGGAAACTCTCTCCTGGTGCCACATTGATTTAAGTTCTTCTGCCATTACAGTTCAGACTATATATTTGTTGGATTTCTCTGCGTGTTATTACTTAGAGTGATTATTATACTGCCATTTTCCCTGCTATTGGTGGTATTTGTCGGAGTATGAATTAACCGATTCAAAAAAAAATTCTGTGATAACTTTGTATTCTATAACGTCTTTCGCAATATATGAGCAGCTCCGTTGAGTACTACATCTTGGATCGTGAAATCCTTGCCACATCCAGGATGTGACATTGCCGTCATTTTGTACTGATATGTCTATTAGAAATCATCGTATCGCCTAGTACTTTATCTGATTTATTGGCTGCTATCGCACGATTGGTGTGTACCTATTGGCCATACAAAATACAACTGTGTCCTGTTATATTTACGGATTTAGGCGTGTGGTTGAGCTACTCTCTTCTTGTATCAGGAACATTCAAGGATTTACATTGGTGCCAATGAGGATAAGAACAGACAATGTTGTCTCTCTTAATATATATTTGTTTCGCTAGACTGGGGCTCGGAGACGCAATATGATCAATAGTTTTAGGGTGCACTCTGCTTTCTGATTATAATTACCATGTATGTATTCTCGTTTCGGCCAACTAAGGACCACGATGACGAAGGCTCATTACTGTGCGAGTTTGCTCACTAGACACATCCTGAATTTCTGGAGGAACAGCGTCTAGATCGAATCTAGATTGCTGTATCCGAGTATTACAACTGCGGTTGTTAGCCGCAGAGCTATATGAACTGAGACGTAGAAATGAGAAGCTACAAATTTTTCTGACCCCACCGGGAATTGAACCTGGGATGATTTTGTGACGAGCGAGCACGCTAACACCATAGCCACGGAGGCGTTTATAATTATCATTATATTTTTATCCCTTCATGCACGGGCTAAAGATGTAGTAACCGGTTATAATAATAATAATAATTATTATTATTATTATTTTGGTTATTGTTATTTTCTCTCAGATGTGTACCTGATATTTTGGTCAGCTGCGGGAGTGATATTTCGATTAGGTGTCCCTATCTATAGTTATTGTAAGGAATTTCTAACTATGTTGCATGCATTAAGAAGTATGGTTTTCTGCATGATACGGTTGATTTTTTAACTGAAATTTTGTCTGGACCTCTGAGATGGATTGTGAGAGTTTTCCTCTGTTGTTGAATTTGGAATGCTGTATTTCCTGATTTTCTCCGCACAGGTCTTTTGAATGTTGACGTTATTGGGGTTGGCTTCGTCAATGATGAAGGTTATTTTATTTCTTTTGTCTATGAGATAAATCAGGTCTGTTGTGTTCTGTTGCTTTTGAATTTATTATGATTATTATTGTTATTTTGTTTTTTAACAACGGAGCCGGGATTGAAATATTGGTTATACACACTGCCTCAGCATAAATTTTTGTTGAGGATGTGTAATTATCAATTTTTGTTCAATCTTTTATAATTGTTGTAGAGGGGTATCCCTTTGTAAGCTGCAGCGGAACTCGCAAGTTTACACTTCAGTACGTGATGTAAAACAGAAAGTTAAATCCAATAACAATATGAGAACTCAATAACATATATTATTACAATGTATTGTAGCAAATAATTAATTTATTTAAACTTTTTCTTAATTCAACTGTAGTTTCAGTTGAACAATTTTTTGTTCATAGTGTCACTTGAAAAAATACGCGAAGAAGAGATGAGAAGGCGCGTGTAGGGATCAGCAAAATGTGGAAGTTGGGTATCTCGTTAATATCACATTCTAAGGAGGGCGACCTGGACGGGGCCCATTTTGTTTACAAAATCCATATTTTTAATTATGTTACAGTATATAATCTTGGTTCTAAAGAGTGCCTACTGTACGAATTAACATTTTTAAATGTGCATTCAAAATTTGTTATTAAATTGACATTTTGTGAAGAAAATTGTCCTCTTAATATAGTCAATTTAAATTTATTAATATTTTTCTTTATCGAAGGTCATCTTCGGTGTCGTTACATCGTTTCCAATTCAGGGGAACGTTGAAATACATTAATGCGTAGTTATCACGCTAGGTATGTCGAGGTGACAAGCGAGATTCAAAGTAAAGGACGGTACTAGACAGTTGGACAGATATTTAATGGACAGACTACACCGTTTCTAATTGTAATGTCATGGCGTATCCTAATGTATTTATTGGGCTGTCCTTTATAAAAGTGAATAACGATGGTACACGTGGATTGATATATTGTTTCTTTTGTTTCTCACAACAATACGAATAAATACGTAAAATTTAAAAAAAACAACGGAATATTTAGACTGCGTTCAAATTATGAATGAAAACATATTTCTAAAATTAAACCTCCAATTATTTTAATTTTTAGTGTTGAGAGTTTATGTGATTCCTTCATATAATTATTTCCAGAAAAGTTGGGAATATGGACAGTAATTATTATATTCATTCTTAAATAATGAATTCCATTTTTAAACATTTAGTGGAATAGTAGTAGTAGTTTTTATTCAAACAAACATACGTCAGTGTCTGATGGTGTAAGAGTTGCATGATTCTTTAAAAGATGTAGTTGTTGGCAGTCTTTATAGATTTGATGCCATTAATAGTTTAAATAATTTTGTAATGATTTATGAATTTAATTTCGAAATAAATTATAGAATTTGGGGAGTTTTTTTCGTTTTTCTCTGAGAGTAAATGTAAAAACTATCTAAAGGATACATGCTTGAGAGATACTGAACGTGGTATTGCAGCAATGCGGCGCTTAACTTGTCACGATTTAGTTTCGGGATTACATGTAGATCCTATCAGGCAATGCATGACAAACTCGTGTTTCTGTGATGTTTCCTATCTCGCTATAGTGCCTCACGCCATTCCACGACTTACAGACAGTTTTTATCTTCACTTTTACTTGATATTCTCATCTGGACGTGCCTTCATTATCTATTTCGTTTATTACTCAATTTAAGACATTTTCAGTAACTTAGCTTTACCAAAATATCTTAACTTCCAAAATGATAAGAAAAATGACGTAAAATTCATTTTTATAATAGTTAATTATAATAATAATAACTTGGTTGAAACAGTTCCCCCCTATTATAAATTCGATCCACCACTTGCACTGGAAAATGGAAACGCCACTTTATATTAGGATAAGCAAATCTTTACAGAAAGATCAGTAGATCATAATAAGCCAGACATAATATTAACAGAAAAATCTAAAAGAAACTTTTATTATCTATGTAGCTGTTCCTTCCACTAACAACTTAAAAAAGACTGAACAAACAAAAATTCAAACAACAATCGGGCACTTAAGACGTAAATTTAAAAGATATGGAAACATAATTCTTCTTCTCATAACTTCAGCGGTTGAAGTCATTTACAAAACACTAAAAAGGGCATCTTGCAAGATTACCATGAACTAGAAATGTAGTGCCAGAAATACAGAAATCTGTTATATAACAATCATGTCACTAAACAAGGAAATTTCTTATCGACTAAGACTAAATTTTACTTCCGGCTTAGCATACAAGTCCACTTTAAACATCTGTTTGAACAGAGAATACACAATTGCACAATAATAATAATAATAATAATAATAATAATAATAATAATAATAATAATAATGTACCATATGACCAGCAAGTTCGTACAGAAAGAAGTTAATGTCAACAAATCAGATATCATCATCAGAGATCTCAGGGAAAGAACATGTAAAGTTATTGAAATTAGTATACCACGTGACGAAAATCTTGTCTCGAAAGGGTCTGAGAAAAAACTGAAGTAAAAGAACTTGGCTACAGAAGTGAGTCGAATGTGGGGAGTTAAGACAGAACTTATCCCCATCGTAGGTGGACTATGTTCTGTCTTGGAAGGGTTGGAAAAATAACTCCCATATAAGATTACAGATTGGGAACAACACATAATTGTACGGATCCACAATGGAGGACTTGTTTCTGTGGAAGCAGGTTGCAACCCGGAACAATGTTGTACTCCCCAAAGAATGACATCAATCTTTGAGAAATAGGAATAATAATAATAATGATTAATAATGAAATGCAATGTTTAGATACTGCTGATTTTAAAATCATTATTAAAGAACACTTTTTGACCGAAATCGTGCTATAAAAATAATCTGGACGAATCCAACATTTGAATTATCATAAAAGTAAAAAATTCAGGGATATTTCTTAAAGTAGATTAAAATAATGCATTGACCGCTGTAACGTAGTGTACTGTAGAATGGTCTCTTTTCCTGCTATTCCGATTCAGAATTAAAGTACAATTTACAACCGCCGAGATGACTAAAACTCGAACGCACATCGCCAGCAGCGCGAACTTTCCCCGATGTGCTTGCATTCCGGATTACTCCCCACCGAACTTCTAT
Organism: Laupala kohalensis; assembly: GCA_002313205.1. Taxonomy (NCBI): domain Eukaryota; kingdom Metazoa; phylum Arthropoda; class Insecta; order Orthoptera; family Trigonidiidae; genus Laupala; species Laupala kohalensis. Next base: position 255,464 of record NNCF01127341.1, read on the forward strand.
TGATCTTCAATGGTTAAGTCCTGTAATCACCCTGTAACAAATCGATGATTTGAATCACAGCACCGCGCCGATTGTTTCTCTGGCGCACTTACCTTGAATTCTAGAGTTTTCAACAATTATGCTTTGTTTGATTTCGAGAGGTCCGAGTTGTTTTGTAATTTTCCCCACAAACTTTCGCCATAAACATGGAAATCAAAAAAGTGTTTACAAAAGATTAAAATAAAGGATGAGCCAACATGTGTCTGTGGATATTATGAGGAGACTGTGGAACATGTATTATTTGAATTTGATATTAATAATAAGGAAAGAAGATTGTGGATGAGAAAAATGATAAAATCTGGGAAATTTAACAAAAGGGACTGAACAACCTTTTTAAACGGACTAAGATTTGTCATCTTACAGAAATATATAGAACAGGTGATGTGTATCAGACGGGAGTTCAAGGTGGAGAGGACATGAAGATATGATGGTGCAGGAGCGGGTGGACAAGAAAGGGCCGAAAAGACAAACTACGCTCAAAGTGAGGAAAACATAAAAGAGAATTTATTGCAAAGAATATTAAACCTTGGTAGTAGCCTTATGCCAAGGAACAGGGTAGGCAGAGAACTATGTAAATAAGTAATAAATAAACAAAGTTTTCGCCAAACTCTGGTAAGACCGTTCTCCGCGTGCTCAACCCAGGAAGGAAGACTTATTTTTCATCCAATTACATAACCCCAGCGACTCTTCGTACGGGCATCGTAACATTATAACTTAAGATTAATGGACTCGGCAATGAAAGGCCTTTGAACACGCATTTAGAGACTTACGGCGAGGACAATGACGTCCGAAATTGAATTATCTGGCCGAGGAGTAGGGAACCGAAATCCGTCCATTGAGGTACTCCATGAATGCGTGACCGCGATCAAGTGTAACAACCAGCCGCATCTCCCGCTATAATCCCGTGTGTTCGCTATCTCTCAAACTATCAGCGATCGCGGGGTGTCGAGAGCCACCCTTGCACGCAAGTCGTGAACCCACAAGCTGGGTCGAATTTCACTTAAAAATGTATCTCCATCTTTGTCAGGACGTAACACAATTACAAAAAATAAAAGCAACTTATTTTTTCCGTACTTTTATCGACGGTATGACAGACCATGAAATGAGATAGAGTTCACAAAGAAACCCTCTTAATTTCTGTTACCTTTGTTCCGAATAAAATTTTCAATTTCGCTGACCCGGAGATAATTACGTAGAAGCTCACGAAAGAACACACAACAATTCTTATAATGACCAAGTTTCGAGGATAATTTGAAGCCTCTGTGTTTACTTTCCTTCTATCGCGGCTCGGCGCTCTCTCCTTTATTTCCGGGGATGGGAATTGACCGCATTTTACTCAATTTGCGTTGACCCTTTTGCAGCGAAGCATTTGCATAATCCTCGCCGGATTTTTCTTTCCACTGAAATGGCTTCGGCACAAAAAGCCAAATTTTAAACCCCACGAGGGATATTGGAAGAAGTGAAAGCCAATGCGGATGTGGAAAAATAATGGCGAAAAAGAAAAAAAAATATTACGAGAGGCCATAGCGAGGCGAAGAGTATTTTGGAATTGCAAATTGGGAAATGAGAACTATGGACGGATAGTTCTTTTAGTTTGCGTGAATAAAATTGTTTTATTGGATATGAAAATTTAGAATATCACAATAAAATTCTGTGTATTTTCTTATGGTAATGAATAGGGATAATGAATCACAGATATCAATCAAACGTTTTTCAGTCTTAGTGACTGCATACTAAAAGAATAAGAAAAGTAACTCTAAATTACTTATCAAATTAAACAAATGTTATTTAGTATAAAAGTGTAAAATTATAAAAGTTTCTTTCCCACCATATATTTCGAATCAATACTGTTATGACGGGTTTCTTAGGCACTTCACTAAAGTAAAGCTGTATATCCCAGGAAATTTTAGTATTTCAATTAATAACTTCAAATAATAGACGTTATTTTAGGGACGTTAAATGTCTAATTATAATTCTAAATATATAATTAAATACATCAGTGAATTTGACTTATTTTGTTATTTATTGTCTGTATCTGCCCTGAACGACTCAGGATTATGGCGACATGGTCCTGATAATCTTAGAAATGAAACCAGCCATGTTAAAGTTATGCCAAATGAATTAAATTTAAAACTTTTGTCAGAAAATATTCTGCCCTCTCATACTATTGTGAATGAAGTCGTAGAAATAAGGGAAAATGAATCTTGCCTCATGAAAGTGATAGCAAAATTCTCAAAATTTAATTTCCTGCCTCGTACACAATACACACAGAAAATTAACTTCAAGATTCCGCTTCTCCACGCAGCTATTTCGGCTGGTTATCTGAAGCAATGTTTTACAAGAATGAACGAATGCAATAAGATCACTCTAATAATATATACACCTATTGTTGAAGTAGAATTAATTTGATTGGTGCTTATAACAAACAAGATTTCATTGTCGTGAAGAATTAAATTGCCTAGCAAATAATACATTCAATTAAGAAATACTTCGCAGTATAAAGAATGCGAATTAAAAATAAATGGTTCAATAATGAAATTATGAGCATAAAACAATAATATACGATACAATACGAATCCTTTTTCCTGGGCTTTCGAGAACCTAGAAAAGCAGCCATAATAAAATGAAACATTTGAAGGTCGTAATTGACAGTCAACCGACAGTCGCGCTGTTTACGCCGTAATTCCGAAGCCTCGCGTAGAAACCGTAATTCTCGCATCCGGTCACTGGAGCACCCTGGCCGCGTACGTTTGAACTATGTGAGCTATTACACGCGTGGGCCTTTCTTCATATCCACCTCCTCCGTCCAAGGACGTGAGGTTACTGAAGAATATTAATATATCTTCAAGGCGGGAGAGTCATCTCGAACGAACTGCGCAGGCGTGTAGCGCACCTGTACGCTAGAGATGTCTGTTCAGTCCAGGTGTACTTTTATCAGTTAACTGCAAGATCATTTTCGAAACATTTATCAAACCTTGAAAATCAAAAATATATTGATTAGTTATCATTTACGCCGCAGACACAGTTTATGGGCTGTAAAGTCGTGATAGCTAATCAGTAGACCGTGCAACTTCTTTATGGTTGGTGACGTTATTATAAAATTTTTGAGTGATTTTTTTTTGTATTTTTACAAAGTCAATACTTTTCAACTAATTGTATTTTCAGATAGCGGCAAAGATACAAAACAAATGAAATGACAAGAGAGTTTCTACTCAAAAGCCATAAAAATAGAGAAGGCACTATTAACAATTGTTACACTCGTATGTTAAAGGTATTATGACTTTACCATACAAACTATTATATGATTTTTAATAAAATTGAATTATTAGTTTTACGTAATAATAAGCAGAAAAATAGAAAAATAAAATAATGGAATAATTTTAATGCAGGTAGGAAAGATATTACAATTTCTTACAACAAAACTTTCCAAAGAAAATAAAATTTGGATTTACCATGTACAAGGGGAAATTACAGTAATTCGATTTAAACTAAGTAGTTTTAATAATTTCGTAACTGTAACGTGAATTTATGAAGATCCAAATCGATGCTTGCAGAAGGGTTTCTCCGTTATCATCACTCGCTTTGAACAGGAGTACCCTTCGTGAGACAACTTTTTCTTCTTAACTCAGAGGCATTCCCTCGTCGCGCGCTTGCTGTGTTTCTCTCCCTTCTTCTTCTCCTCCTCCTCCTCTTCATGCATGGAGGGGCGAGGACGCATTGCGGGGGAACGGGGGCCGAGCGTGAGCACGCTGCCAAGCTATGCGGCGGCAGCGGCGGTGGCATAGCAGGCGTGTGGTGCGCTGTGGTAGAAGGTAAATATGCCCCGCTATTGATTTTCCACGCGCTCGCGCCGACACTACAAAAGTCGCGGGAGCACTCGCCCGCCGCGAGTTGCACAGGGAGCTTGGTGTCGGAGGGGAGGGAGTTGGTTACGCGATTACCGAGTGGTGACATCGTTCACCAGGGTGAGAGGACGGTCTTTCGTGACGAATATGCGAGGAATGTCTCCTCGGAAGTTAAAGTCCTTGGAGAAATGAGCGACTCGCGAAAGCCCCACCCGTGGCTCATGTGGTTGTGTTGTCGCTCATCACCAAGTCATCCCGGGTTCGATACCCGATGGGGCCAGAAAATTTGTACATTAAAATTTTCACATTAATGTCCCAGTTCATATAGCTGTGATTACTGAAAAACGAACCCTTCTTCCTGTATCCAGCTCCTGCCAATATCATTAACTCTAACTATTACTAACCACTTCTGCTAACCCCTCGACGTGGGCTAAATTATTGGTAAATCCAGGTTACAGGCCCACCTACTAACAATAGCCCCTACCACCCAACTCCTAACTCCATTCGCTCCATGTAGATAAGCTTCAATAGCACTAAGCTACATTTCCCGTTTACAAATACGACTCGCGAGCAACAGTACATGTTACATACAATATTTCATCAAACGTTGGGGGCACAACCTTATTTTATAAATCTATTCTGTCAGAAGTTATATTTGGCGTGGCATGTACAGCGGAAGAAAATTGTGTTCAGAATTACCCCGTCGTACATTACAATTTAAAAACATAAAAATAAAGAAATGTACTATTTAATTTTTCCAACTTGAAATAATATAAATTTATTGATGAGAATCAAAATATCACGTTAGAAATTTAAAAAAAAAGGTCCTCTTAGTTTCATTTGTGGGCCAACCTTTGGCCAAACCCCATCCGTGCTGGCCTGATCGGTCGAAAGTTAATTGAGTGGCCAGCGGGCTGAGATAAGTCTAATTCACCTTACGATAAAGAATATACGTAAAAAAGTAACATGTTAAAGAGACTCAATTTTTTTATTCTTATCGTACATTTGAGTTTCAGCAGTCAGGAAAAGGACGTCTGAAAACAATACTGTTCAACCGATGGGGGATCGAACTATTGTCGAGTTTTTTCTATAAACAAACCGCACGTTGTAGATAATGTAATTTTTGCTGCTCATAACCTGAAGAAGGATGATAATCGTCGTTACCAAACTGTATCTACCACCGTCGCTACATCTCTCCGATTCCCGATGGACTCTTTCCACTTCCATCTACTTCTCTCCTTCTTACACTCATCAATTATGCAATGCGAAATAAATTACAACCTGGACGCTCCCTTCGCTTTAGGTATCTCCCCCAGTTCTTGAGTGCCGAAGAGACATAATATACATCATTGATTCCTTTCTCTTAAAGCATCTGTAGTCTTCGTTGAATATTAAATATTTATACATTCATCATAACTATATAGAATCTTTATTGTTTGAGTGGAAATTTTATGAATATTATATTTTGCATTAATTAGGAAATATTTTGATTTTAGGTGTATTTTTAAAATGCTTTAATTATCGGAAAAATATTAATTGTCAGATTATGATATTTAATAAACTTAATTTAATCGTTTGTATAAAGTTAAGTCAAGGGAAACATAATTCGTAAAAGAAAATTGTGTAATATTTGTTTGTAATTTTCCTGTTTTGTTTAGTTTTTTTCTTTTTTGTTTGTATATTTTTGTGTATATGGTGTGTATTTTCACGTTATACTTTTATTGTAGCTCTGATGTTTCGGTATGATAGAAGTTTGAGGAGAATTTTAATTGGTTTAATTCGAGACCGAATCCCAAGAAATTAGTTAAAATAATTCGATTTACACACACGTACAGAGTTTTTAAGGAAGAGAAAAGTTATACGGAGAGACAAATTAATAGTCTGGGTGGACCCAGAAGCAAGGAAAAATTCCGGGCACAACTCACCCCTGACAATAATGCGGCCACAATTGCCAGTACTGCTAGCGAGGGTGGCTGCCAATACTGTCGCTGTTAATATATTATCTACCTCTCGAAATTATTCCAGGGATAGCGATTGCCAACAACATAGCTGGCAGCGTTTCAGCTACCGCTGGAATTGGCGTGGATTGTAGTTTATGTCCATTATTTTTTTGTCTTTTTTAACTTGATTGTAATCATTAAAATGAGAACTGTGGTCATATATACCTCATTGTAATAAGATTTTTCTCATTTTTGTACAATTTTCATATTTTTTTTATGTCTAGAGCTTTGAACATAGGTAAAACGCTATCACATAATTTTGAGTAAAATTCTCCATATTCTCAAGAAATTACTTAAACCATAATAGAATTACCATCGTAGAAAAATCATTTTTTCACAATATGGTAATTTGATACATGTAAACTGTCTTAATAATTCATTTCTTGAACGAAATGACTGCAATCTTCAAACAGGTTCGCTTAAATAACTTGTCTCAAATTATTATGTAATGTCTCTTTATTTCATACTGTAAGTAATGTCCCTTACAGTTACCATATACCAATAGTTCTACGTTGTGCCCTAGGTAATTGATGAATTGTCTTCGGGATAACGCTCCTCTTGTATCTGTCCTTTCATTAGATAACATTTAAGTCAGACAACCACATGTAAACATTGTTTTGTTTCAGTTNATAATTCATTTCTTGAACGAAATGACTGCAATCTTCAAACAGGTTCGCTTAAATAACTTGTCTCAAATTATTATGTAATGTCTCTTTATTTCATACTGTAAGTAATGTCCCTTACAGTTACCATATACCAATAGTTCTACGTTGTGCCCTAGGTAATTGATGAATTGTCTTCGGGATAACGCTCCTCTTGTATCTGTCCTTTCATTAGATAACATTTAAGTCAGACAACCACATGTAAACATTGTTTTGTTTCAGTTTTATGCCGATACGGAATTCGTCGGGTATGTAATTTTGTCAAGAGCTTAATGTATTCTTTTGTATTCACTAGGTTAATATATTCATCAATTTTTTTTTTCATCAGCTTAATATACTTATTTGATTCATTAAAACAATCATAATGTCTATTCTTTTTAACGGTGTGAGTGAATAATTCAATACAATTAGCTGCTCCATAAATAACTATAGTCACGTAGTATATTGTATACCCAGTCTTGTGAACCAAAAATAATGCAGTATGGCAGCCTAACACGTGTTGCCAACTGCTACGAAACAAACCGAAGAAATATATAATGTCTGAGTAAATAGTAATAGTAGTCACAAAAGTGAGTTTTTGGTGTAAAAAATGCAAAGAAAGACACAAGGTAATATTCGTTCTACACGCTCGATGCAAAACGAACAGAATAGCGCCACTCAATTGAAATGAATTGATACTGGATGTTGTCGATAGATTTAAGTCTAAAGAATTTTGAACGTTCTGCCAACTTAACGCAACGTACAGTTATGGACGTTGTGAAAGTAAAAACCTTGGCTACATTGTGTACAAACCCTGTACCAACATCAAGCCAGTATAAGACAGGCAAAAAGTCAAGAAATAAAATATTGCCAAGAGAGCAGTTCGTAACTTCTGAACTAATAAGTTGTTTTTTTTCATGGGTTACATTTTTAAAGTTAATGACATGGAGTACAGTTATGTTCTTTTATTTCACACTGTACGTGCATCCCTTAAAGTTACCACCCCACTACGTCTCCGCCCCCATTGTGATGGGGTGAGGATAGTGCAGAAAGCTCGTTTCTCACTTGTTCTTCTCGCACCTCCCCTACGCTGTACTGCTACCCCCGAGGGCAAAGGGAGAAGACAGTCAGTCGCCCTTCTCAAGACCTCGCTAAGACTCAAATCTCACTTGGGCCGATTCCCTTTGCACAAAGCTCAAGGCCGGTCTCGTGCCGAGGATAAGTTCCACCTCGTTATTAAGAAGCATTAAAATGAAATGGGAATAAAAATGCTTATCGCGGGGATTAAATGAATGCAGGAATTCTGTGGTTGAAATACATTTCATCTCATAAAGTGTTTAATGTAATGTGGAAGGAGTATTTTAATACTCTTTCCTTAAAGAATAAATGCCCCTTCCGTTAAGCCGGGATAATTATCGCAGATTTTGAAGGATTTAGAACTTTTCTTTCTTCTGAATGCAATACACTTTTTCGTTTCAAATCAGTCCTTTCTTTTCTTGTGTCAGGACTTCCCTTATTTTTAATTCTCTTAAGCTTTGTTTAAATGTGTTTCAATTCTGACAAGTATCTTACGCATTTTTGTGTGTAAATTGATGAAGGGACGCAACTTCTAGAAAATCTTCAAGGACTCAGAGTGTAAAACATGTTGAGTATCTATATTTTGTGTTTTGCAGTTTGGGGGAAATGGAGCTATTAGTGAAGATCAGTGGCTCCCAATTAGGGGTAGTTGAACCGTTAGGGTTCCGCGGCTCGAACTGCCAGTCTACGGTACACACCTAGAATTGTACAGTCTAATTACATTTTTTGACATGAACGAGATTCATAGTTCAATAGGGGAAATTGTGAAGAATTTAGCGAAATATATGAAACCAAAAAAGCCAATTTCTTCGGAACGTCGACCAAAATGGAAAATATTGAACCAATTGAAAATCGTATGCTGAAAGACTTGTCTTTTCATTTTAATATTTCATGTAATCGCTATGTCTTATTTATTAAAAGGTACGTTTTTGTGTATATTTTTTCTCTCGTCTCTCATAATCAATTTCCATAAATGAGACAATCCCATCAATTCCGATGACGAGCGCAAAGGTAGAGGTGGATTGAATATTTCTAAAAGATTTTGACTTTTGTATTTTTATGTTGTGATTTATCTACTATATTTTTAAGGGATTTGGATCTTTTTAACTCTTAAGCAATATCATGTTTTATTTTGACTCTAGATTTTTGTCGTGAGTATTCATATAACTAATATTAATTTTACATTCTAATTTTTAATGAGTATTTCTTTTCAATGAATCAACATTAATATTTTGAAGTATGACAGTCGATTTTTAGTGGTACGACTACTAATTTTAAATAATAAAAATTAAATAAGGTAAATGTAGTTAATCTCATGATTTGTTTTACTTTATTTCCTGCAGATTTACTGATCTCTAGGTATTTTAGCCAATTTAGTATTAAGTTTTTTTGTAAACCAATTTTAAATTACAGGGTATTTTTAACATTCTGTAGAATGTACGTATAAATCTGCCGGAAGTGAAGTAAAACAAATCAAGTGATTAAGTACATTTACCTTAATTATTTTTTATTATTTAAAATTAGTAGTCGTACCACTAAAAATCGACTGTCATACTTCAAAATATTAATGTCGATTCATTGAAAAGAAATACTCATTAAAAATTAGAATGTAAAATTAATATTAGTTATATGAATACTCACGACAAAAATCTAGAGTCAAAATAAAACATGATATTGCTTAAGAGTTAAAAAGATCCAAATCCCTTAAAAATATAGTAGATAAATCACAACATAAAAATACAAAAGTCAAAATCTTTTAGAAATATTCAATCCACCTCTACCTTTGCGCTCGTCATCGGAATTGATGG
>NNCF01127341.1:265005-280103 GCA_002313205.1 Laupala kohalensis
ATATGCAGTTTGTACTGCTTTTTTGAAAATAAATTTATTTTATTTTATTTTTATCATATCATTACAAATTTTCCGGATTACACATGACCATAGTGAGTGTGTCCTGTTCATAACACAATGTTGTGGCAAATCTGGAATGATCTGGTATACCTTTCGAGGAGCCGAAAGGTCAGGGAAAAATTAATACACTTTACTGGTATGTTCGTAAGAAGTTTTATTTGAATAAAATTTATGTATTTACTTAAGAAACATATTTTCTGTTAGTGGTTTCATTTTCCGATGTACTGCATACATGAAAATCTCCCTTCCATGCCGACCCTAAGCACACTGCACGTTGAAGTGGAATATATCCGTAGCCAGAAGCATTTGTTGTTGGGCGCTGTGCGTTTCTGTGACGAAGGAAAGCCTGCAGACTCTAGCGCGTCCGTTACGCCCTGAGTTTCATATCCGGCGCTAAGGTCTCCGCCCTTATTCCCTCTAGGGGACCACCCTTGTGGCTGAGGGTGGTGTCAGTGGAGGAGACGGGTGATGGGGGTGTTGCTGCGGACGACGTAATCGATTCTCAGCTCTCATTAGTGGCTGCAATTCACTTCGTGAAACGTGTGTTATATCTATGACGTCAATTTTGAATTGTGACTTATTGCTCGTACGAAATTAGGGATTAATTTTACGTAGAAGTTTTAGGTTTTTTTTTTTTTTTGCCGAATACACTTATCAACAGAAGAGTCTCTACACCTAATGAGGTCCGGGGTGGAAGTCTTTTTGAAGAACCCCAACACCAAGAAGGACCACCTGAAATGGCCCCCATCTTCGCGACACACTCGCAAAGTAGAGTCCTTAACAAAGAGAAGAAACGTCAAGGGGGGGGGGGAACAACTGCCAATTTTTTTTCAAATATCCGGAAAGTACTACGCGCAGTTTCTCATAGTGGTTTTAATCAGCTTTTATCTTCTTCTTTTTTCATTTATTTATTTCTGGTCACGTCATTTAATGTGTTTATGTTCTGTGGTGTGAGTTGTTACTATCTTGCTGTCTTTATCTTAGAAAATTTTTTCAATCCGTTCTTGATTTCCCATATCCTTGTTATATACTCCTTGAAATATCTACATCGTGTATCTGTTCATTGATCTACTTCCTGTTTCCTATATCAAGTCTTCTGTCTTCATATGAGCTACGCATTGAGCTCTTTCTGCTCCAAAAAGCGGGCAATTCCAAAATATACGTTCGCTGGTCTCTTTTCCCTCCCCTCGCGCGCGATCATCCCTATCAGCAAAAGGGCAAATCTTTTGAGATACGTTTTCATATCCCCAGTCTCTGTCATGAACTCTGCTTCAGCTGGGGCAGGACGAAACCATTCTCAATGTTTCTCCACATATCTAACATCATGTATGAAGTCATATCGCTTCCTTCCATTTTTCGACACCTGCCATGCCATAATAAATTCCTCCGTCAATCTTTTCTTCCATCCGTTCTCTCCCACCTTTATTTCTCCCCCATTTATCGTTATCTTCCCTTCCCGTCGCATTATTGATTGCTGTATCATTTTCTGTATATAAATCCGAAGGTAAAGTCCCAATTCTTTTTTATCAGCTGTAGCTGGTCACATGATTGTGACGTGTCTCCCTCCTCCACCAATCAGAGGCGAGCGTCGTGTGACAGTTGGCGCGAAAGGGGTTATGACTGTTATAAGAAATTACGTGCTCTAAAGTTGTGGACGCGGCGGACGGTCTCTGTCAATTAATGTCTCTTAACACAAAAGTGTTTGCTTGTCAACTGCATATCAATCGCACAAGTGTATTTTTAAGTGTTGAAATGGAAATCTCTTATTTATTATATAGTGATCTGCAGTTTTATTTAATTCACAGTTATGGAAAGTTTTAGAGTATATTTGTGTTTACATTTACGTGTTTCTTGTGATTTTTGCTGACTCATTTTGAGGATCATTGTCAATTTGGGTAATCTTTAAAAACTGCTCATGATTCTGCAGATAAAAATAAGCTACTTCACTGAATTAATACGTAATAAAACATGTTAAATAGCTTCTAACCCAATGAAATATACATCTATTATAACAAAACATTGTCATATTTTTTTTCATATTCGTGAAAATCGAGGAAAAATGAAATTAGCGGTGAAATTTGTTTTTAGTAGATATTCATGTTTTTGTTCTGTCATTTTGTGGTAATTCAATTGAAACGACATTTAATGAATCCGTGGGTCATTATAAAATTGAAAGTATATCTATAAAAAATCTGTTTTTAATTTATTTAAAAACGAATCCGCCTCCGCATATGTAAAGGTAAAATACATTTCTGTGAGCTGAATACCTTTTGATAATTGATAAAATTATATGTTTCTCATGATTTTGTTAGATATGATCCAGCACGAGACGCTGGATAAACGGTTTTGCAGGTGAAATATTAATAGTTTGATGAATTAAGATTTAAAAAAATCTTGGGATACAATTGATATTGAAAAAATTGGATTAAATAAGCATTCAGATGAAATCATAAGACTAATTAACATTTTATTTATTGATGTAAAAATATCTATTCAATGAATGTGAGTTTTGTAATATTAAAAAAATTAATTATGAATCTTGTGCTAGACTATACATAAATGCAGAGTTAAAGAAAAAGGAGAGGTTAAAGGAAATTTTTTAACTTGTACTACAATTACGTCCATTATACAACTAAAATAAATAAGTAAATAAATAAATAAATAAATAATTGGAGATTTACGACCTTATTATGGACGAATAATATATATTTTGTACACGATGATTCGTTTTTATGAAGTTGTCGTCAGGTGCCTTGAAATGCAAAATACGTAGTAATCGGCTGTAATAACGTCGTAAATCTCGAATTATTTTTCTTCATGTTTAAATACGGTACTTCATAAAGTTGTCAAAAAAATTCATAGGGAGGGGCATTTAAAAGGACCTTATAGTTTTTGTAATTTTATATTTATTTCTTTACTATATTCACAATGAACGTTGACCTATCATTAACTTCTATAATTTTTATTTCTCGTAACATATATTTCTAGAGTGCCTTAATATAATGAAGTACACATATTCCATGAAACATTGTTGGCACGGTTGAGCTTATTTTGATGGCAATCAAGAGAGGTGAAATTTTGTTTCATTGGTTGGGAATAAAGATACAATATAGAAGTTGGGAAAACGAATTGGGTAATGGTGGTGGATTAGATTTTAACGCAAATTATAAATAAAGTTATAATTAATAAGAAAGAAAAATATTTATTTTGCGAAAGCGGCTTTCGACATCTCGTGCTGTCGTCTTCAGAGGCCTTCTCTGCCCTGGAGGGGTGTGTGTGGTAATAACTTTCTTTCGAATTTTATTGCGAAAATGAAGTCAGATGTGGGAAATTCCCTGGTTGCTCCCCACCAACTTTTATTAGAAAGTGAAACAAATACAGCGCTTTCTGGGTGACAAATAATACATTTGTACATTCAGAATGTAGAAATATATATTATTTTCCTTTTCTTTCTAAAACGACAGCTTTAACTCGATCACTGGCACAGTATCTTTAACCGTATCACTGACGAGAGCCTCGCCGAAATGTCAAAAAGATCGCCTCCGAGCTTTGTCACGAGTGCCACAGAAGGCGTGACGTAAGAGCCCATTCACTTGACGCTCCCAGAATAAACTGGAGATGAAAGACGAGTCTAATCGACGACCATGTTGATCAACGTTAAACTGGCGGAGACAGTGCAGAGGAGATGGCTTCCGGTGTTCCTCAAGGCACTCCCCTCGGTGCGCGAGAGGAATGGAGGAGCTCCAGGCTTAAACAACATGTTATAAATAAAAACTATGTACAACATATTGTAGAACAACAAATTTGCACTATTTCTTTTAAAATATGCTAAAAAATGATTTGCGTTTTACAAAGAAAAAGAAAACTTAACTAAATAAAGGTAAAAAATGAATTTAGTCATGTGTACTTCATACAAGAGTTCAAGATAATTAAATCTCTATTTAGAATTATGTAGAAATTAAAGGGTGATTATTATTATTTTCTATTGTTTTTTGTATAACGACAAGATGAGTGATATTTTGATAACCTTGTTAACATTTTTCTTTTTGATACGTTTAAATAAATTACTTTTGACTGATATGAAAGAAAAAATTATGAAAATAAATCTCTACACACGCACGCAAAAATTAAATTCCCCGTTTCCTATAATATGACTTTTCTTTTCTTTTTAATTTAGTTACTTTATTGGCTAATCAGATTCATAAAATATCTATCGTGTACTTCTTTCACAGATAAAGTTACTTGGCCGTAGCGCTGGTAACTTCGGTTTTGTCTTAATAATACAGTAATCAATTTATTGTCAGGAAAGGAAAATAATGGAAAATAAACTAATTTACTTACCGGAAGCAAACGAGGGACCATCCCATCAATTCCGAACTGGGGCTCTGAGGCAGTGCATCTTTTCCGCGCCCCAAGGAAAATTATGGCGTACACGGCAATCTTGGCTAAGATGAGAAGAAATAGATGACTTCTTGTTATAATATAAATGGAATATCAACAAATTTATTTTTAATAGAATACAAAAAAGTTATTAAATACGTACTATTATCAAATCTTTAAATTATTCAGAAAATATTGCTTATAAATATTCACTAACTCTAAATACGAGATTAATATTAATAGTAGTATTAATGAGACTGTATCCCCCTAGACCGGAACCTAGATGTGATTTTTCGTTCAATAAGTTATAAGAAGCATTATTTAGAGTGCCTCAAAATCTACGTGATTCCCCCTTTCGTTAAAACCATCATCTTTGATTTCCCACTTCGGCGTGTTGATACAATTGGGGGTCACTGAGGGTCGAAGTACATTAGCGAGTTGTCAGGCGCGAACGATCTTGCATGCAGTGACTGCATTGGGGAACGAGAGGTCGTCAGTTCTTCGATTGGTGGCTCGGGCTATACAGCGTGTCCCAGATCTCCACGAAAAAATTGGAAGGATGATGGAGCACATTAATAGGAATAAAAAATACACATGAACATGTCCCAGAACGTCATTGGTAGAAGAGAAAATGAGACAAAGACAGAAAGAACACAACATAAAAAGGTGTGTATTGGGTTTTTTAAGGAATCTAGAAAGAGATGTAGGTGTTAAAGCAACAACAAATTACTAAATTTAAATATGACCAAAAGAAACAGATTATTTACCTCACAAAATGTCAATTTAATCTGTAATGTTAATTCAATTGAAAATTTAATCTGAAATGTTGCATACCAAATGTAACAAATACACTTTAAATGAGAAAATTGGTACAGAAAAGTTGTCTGAGGTGTATGATACAATTTTTTAATGTGAATTCTTCAGATTTGTCTCAATAATTATTGTTTTTACTTTCATCTTATAGGTATCATTTTGTTTTGAATTAATTTCAATGTTAAATGACCATTGTTGTTCCTTTCGACGTGGGTCAGTCGCTCAATTGTTTGGAGAGCTTTGTTTTTGTTTTGTTTTTGCACTCCTAAGTTATAGTCTGTGGTATAAGTTCTTTGCCATCACTGAGTTCATATCTAACGCTCGGCCCTACGCCATTATGTAATATGTTTGTACACCGAACGGTATCGAAACGACGTGTGAAACTGTATTCTTGTTTTCAAAATTCGTTAATTAGATTGACATTTTGTGAATAAATAGTTTTATTTTGGTCGAATTTAAATTTATTATTGATACACGCAGACACAATTCATAACGTTAACTACAAATCACAACGCTGGCATTCGCCACACTCGAAGTAGAACAAATTCGCCAATCCAAGCGACATCAGTGCGAAGCCTGTATCGCTGTCAATGGACAGAGCTTTGAACAAGATTCCTCAAATAAAACTCTTTACATGCCTTTGTGTGTTGCGTTCTTACTCTGTCTTTGTGTCATTATATCTCCTAGATACTTTCCCGGACATATGTTCGTATGAATTTTTAACTCCTATTGATGTGATCTTATGATCCCTCCAATTTTTTACGTTGAGTTCTGGGACACTCTGTATATTCTCGAAAGCTTTCCCCCCTGTTGCGTCTCACGCCTCATTTTGTGGATTTGTTTTTCGTTGTTTGCTCTTTTTTTTTTTTTTTTTAGGTCAAGCTCTTGTCGGCAGGTGATATATGAAGGGATTAATGGAAGCTTTGTTCTAAGCATGAAGCATGGGTTTTGCCTTCGCAGTTCCGTTCTTTCTGGAGTGAATAGACCGATAAAAGCTATCTCATTTCTTTTGAATACGAGAAATGCATACGAAAAATGGTATGTTCAATATAGTAAAGAGCGGATGACGGGAAAATTAATTTGTGGTATTTATATTTCAATTTTTGTGACAAAGAGGGAAGTTTTGATTCATCAAATACATGTTTATTAAGACGTATTCTTAACAATGTTATTAAGAAATTCAGTAATTTGATACAGAATGGCATTAATCTTGAAAGTAGTGAGCAATATAGTTGGAATAAAGTAATTACTATATTTGGAAATAATTAATTATGCACTTTAAGAATGAGTAATGTACAACTTGATTATCAGTGGGACTTTAATGTGATAACTTTCGACAAGATGAAAGTGACGACGAGCCGATAATCGAACTCGGGACCTCTGCATCGATCGCAGGGGTGTTAACCATTGCACCACACATTCGCCTTCCACAACTGTTCATCATTTCAATCCAGGCCGAAAGTTATTACCTATATTCTCCACGTGTGGGCAAAGGGATGAAATATATGCGGGGCTTTTTATGTTGGAATGAATCTTTTAAGAAAAAATATGAGAAAGAGAGATTATATGATACCTGTGACTTTGGTGTTAGGGTTTTTAATCAGTTAATCTTTCTTGAACCTTTATTCTCTTGTACTAGAGAAGTGTTACGTATGTTTAATTTCATAAATTTGGCGGTATTGCAGGATCTATACAGCCCATTCCATTCACTGGTTCATTTTTCTTCGTCTTTACTTAGATCAAAGTGATTAACCAGATTTTAAAAAAATATATAGTTTTAAGACTGTCGCAGTTCACCTCTCCCATGTCGGTTAGTGTGGTGATGACCATGGGGCTCTATATTTACAAACAAATGTGTATAATTCATTTAACTCTATGTTATGTTTTTCTTGCATTAGAAGTGGTCTTGCGTAATTTGCTGCGGTGTGGCAGTACGTGAAGTTTACTAGCTTCAAGGACGCAAAGTAATGAAATATTAAAGTAACCATGAAACATTCTTACACTTATTAAATATTATTTTACAAACGTAAGTTCATGTTCTCATTTCGCGAAGAGATATGTTATACATCTCATAATTAAATTCAAGGGTTCATTTACTCTTAGATTTCTCTCTGCGTACCATTATTAGCGAGTTCACCGAAATGAAATAATTCCGGGGAAAAGCTGCAAATTTTGCGAAAGGATGGAGAGTTTTTCGTGCACCATAATTACGGAAACTAAACCTTCTACATTTTTTACGCGTCCATATACTAATGTAAATGTTCCAAAGGGCGTGATCTCATTACTCATGAGAAACGCTTTCCAAGGCCCAGACACAAACAAAACAAACAATTCTGGAATCAAGCAAACACATGTTGTTTCGCTGGCGCATCGTCATTAGAGATGATGACGTCGTTGGTTATAAGTGCGTTTTTTAGAGGCGGTGGAGTATTCTGTTTATAGTTTTTTGCTTTAGGATATGTTTTGTTCTTATGGAAAAGCTAATGATGAACTCAAAGCTACCTATGTAAGTAACATGATTGTGTTGTTTAGTGTGGTGTGACAAATGAGCTCTATTAAAGAATAGACATGCTATTATTTAATCGTTACTCGTTTTCAGCTGGTTTTAAATGGTGTCGCATTGTTCATGAACGATAGAGTATTTTTTATTGTATTCAGGTTTATGGTTTTACTAGAGAAATTCAATCAGCCTTGGATATACTCCCTTCTTCACTGATATTTGTTATAATATGTATAGTTCTTTCTAATTCATTTTAAATGGCATCAAAGATATTTTAAACTTAATATTCATTAATGATAAATATATCAAACATTTTGTTACCTCAAATTCATTTTTGTATGAAACTATTTCTGTACTATTTTCTACCATTATTTTATCGTAAAATATCAATATCGTTGTAGTTTTATAAAGCAAAACTATTATTTCTATCGTTGACTAAAATGGGTTGGAGATTACGTGCTTTCGTTATATTCTATTTTTATTGCTTTTTTAACCGCATATTTTCTTACACATGTAGGACGATCTACATGTAGACTTCCAGATTTCTTGAAAACATAAAAGAGTGATCTAGTTTCCTGAAATTGAATACCAATGCTGTAAAAGAGTTGGATCTCAATTCCTCATCATGTGTCTCTCTTGAATATAGATTGATTTTCCACATTCTACCAATTTAACCACTCTATTGAAATTTCGTTCGATGACAATTCAATTCTCGAGACTCTTTGATATGTAAGGTGTGTAGATTGGTACAATTTCTCTTCGAATGGTGAAACTTCAGTGAAGATCTGTTCTTATTTGATTTGACGTCTCCTAGTCATTTGAGAACGAGTATGTAGAATATTAAATTCTTATCTAGAAAATCTATTTTATTGTATGAACACACGATTATATACATCCATCAATTAATTATATGTATTTGTTTATCAACGTTAAAAACTTTGGGGTACTAAGCCATGCCGTCATTTCATTAAAACCTAACGTTTAATAATAGTAAATTTTATTGACAAAAAACGCTGTTGCAAACGACGTATGACCACGTGGTGGACAATAAAGTAATTTTCTGTCCGAGCCAGGGACCTTCCCAGCAATTCCGATCAAGGACTCTAAGGCAGAGGCGGATTCAAACATTTGAGCACTTTACTCCTAAGACGAGAATAAAAATAGTTTGCAAAGTGTTATAACATCAACAAAGCACCAACAACATTGTATTGATGAAACACAAAAAAGTTATTTTACAAATATGTATTATTATCAAACTATAGTTTATTCGAAAGTATTGTTTATGAATCGTTACTATTAAAATAGCAGAGATTTTTTTGCATCCGCCTTTGCCTTAGGGCCCTTGATCGGAATTGATGGGATGGTTCCTTGCTTGCTTCCGGAGAGTAAATTAGTTTATTGTCCTCCACGTGGTCATTTGCAGTTTGTACTGTTTTTTGATAATAAATTTATTATTTATTATTATTATTTCGTTAGACACCGCCTCTAGGCAAGGGTCTAGAGTGTCTGTATATCAAATTCGCTCCTCCCGGAAAGAAAACTGGAGAAAAACGCAGGCCCGGAACCCCATTCAGTTCACATTTGTATCCAACATCTTCAGTAGATCCGAAAAATAGCCGTGGAAGTCTACGTCGATTCGTTTTAACTTGTTTGTCGCTTTGACCCCCACTTCTCCACTCACACTGGGGAATTATTTGTGTGCAACTTCAACCGAATAATGAAACAAAAAATATTTTTATGGAGGTATATGTAGAGGTTTAATAAGAATAACAGATATTTAATTTCACATTTAAAAACATTTCAATTATCATGAACAACTACGAAATACTCATCTTGTCAAGTAATGATGGCCAGAGGAACGAAATATATAAGTCTACTTATTACGAGGCAATAGATAATTCCAGGTGAATTACACGGGGTGGTCTCTACAGAGCGTGGAGGTCAACATGCTATTTTATCACTTACGTATTCCTTATCACTTGTTCACTACTTGACTTAAAAGGTAAATAAGTACAAAAGAAATATTTCTTACATAGTTTCCTCCTACGGATACGAATAATTTCTTTTACGTGTAGTCCTGCATTTATAGAAAGCTGTCAAATTAACCCGATATTCCATAGTTCCGGCAAAATTACTTGTGCAAACTCGCTTTCAAGTTTCATACTGCTTAACTTTCCAGGTCGGAATTATGGTCTGATCAAGCCTTTGTTAGCACAAACATTGCATTGTTATGGGATGAAAATGTTCGCCCAACGCACTGCGTCCTAAATTGACCTCGAGTGCTTCTAAATTTAAAGGAAGGGAATTTAGAGTCTTGCTTCCTTTGCGAAGGTCTGAAGCCTCCTGGCCGACACTTCCTAGTAGTCATGAATTTCAGCCAATTTTTTTGAGATGTTCTCTTAAAAGTGTCATTTTGCTTTTCCAACTGCCTTAATGAAGTAAATATCAACCCATTTTGTGCACCTCTTGGGTCCTGATTCTGGTCAATTTCATTAATGAGTGCTTTTGAGTGTCGGTCTCCATATTTCTTTTGTTTCCTCCTGATGAAGTGGCGAATTGACCCACGAACATGTCATTAGGACATCCCTAGCTTGGGTTCAGGTCCCATAAAAGTATTTCTAAATTCTTCCAATACCAACTTGTCTGCTTTTTCATTTCAATAGATAACTCTGTGTCCTGGCACCCACATCAGGTCCACTGAGGCCAGTGTCTTAAGGTTTTCTAGGCATTCCCTGACGAATTTGGATTCGAATATTAATTTGTCGAAATTCTTGACCACTTGTTGCAATAAGTATATGATATCTTGAAATTAGGTCACAATAAATACACAGTTCATGAGGTCACCAACGTTTCGACTTCTATATATATATATATATATATATATATATATATATATATATATATATATATATATATATATATNAGTGGTTTTATTTCGAATTAGATATAATTTGTTATTTTTTAGCTATAAAGTGTACGTATATATTTTGATATTCTGTTTTTGGTTATTTATTGTGTTGGTATGTGATAACTGATCATGTTGGTAGTGCTACATAGCACAAACTCTAGTGAAAAGGATGCACCTTGTGAGCTGGTGTATACATAACAGCATAATGTTCTGTGATAAGTGATTGTAGTGATATGTTTGGAGCTGAGGAGGTTCAATTATGGTTTGCAGATGACCCTGAAGATGACCCTGGAGAAACCGAAACGTTGGCGATCTCATAAATGATGTATTTACCGTGACCTGAACTCCAGATATCATGTACTTATTCGAATATAAAATTAACACTTTTCCCTTTTGCTGTAATGCACGGCACGATTCCTACAGACGTTTTTTGTTAGGAAACTTCTTTATTGATCGGTAGAGAAAACTCGAAAAGCAATTTTTCTTCCGCTGTCTCCTTCGTGGAAGCTCCCACCTTAAGTAGCGGCACTTTCCAGCAACTCTCTCGCCATTTGGGCGAACTATGCATTTTCTGTATTCTTTACGACACTCGTATTTTCGAGGTCTGCCATTTTTTTCTCGGTGCTATTACTTCTGCCTCTTTTAGCTTCTCACGTACTGTTACATTTCGGTATGCATTGAATATAAAACGGGGCGCGAGACAGGACGTATGTGTTACGCAATTTATGATAAGCAGTAAGGGATAAAAACAAATTTATTTGTTGGAGACGTAGGTGGAGTGCAATGTCTTGTTTTCTTGTCTGAATTACGAATGAAATGTACTGGATAATTTGAGATCCTGCAAATAAACAATCTTTTATTTTTATTTTTCAAGAAATGTAGTGTCAGGTAAATTTTAAAAGATTTCGAACACACATTATACTATCGCATGCTTAATTGTACAAAACAAGCATAACTTTTGCGTAAGATTAAAAAAATACTATGATAACTTTCGGTCAGGTGAAAATGGCGACGAGCCGGGTAGTGTGCCGCCTGGTTTACCTATCTCCTCTCTGGGGATGTCGCTCAGGTCTTCCGGGGTTTAGGTCTGAGTGGAAGTGGTGTTCAGCTGTGGAACGCGAATTTGTGGTGTAGTGGTAAACACCCCTGCGATCAAAGCCCTGAGTTCGATTCCCGGCTTGACGCCATTTTCACCTGACCGAAAGTGATCACGTCTTCTCCACGTGTAGAGTATGCGGAGGAAAATATATGTCAAACAATACTGTCAATAGTGAAGTTTGCTATGTCATGACAAAGTAGGGGATGTTTTGATTTTTGAGAATTATTTTCTGTAATCATTCGTAGTATTCTGTAAACAGTTAGGTATTGTAATAACTGTTTCTGTAATTAAGATACAGTATTTCCATCAAAATTTCAAATATTTTTCCATTGAGGAAAGAAAGCTGAAATTGAAAGGTTAGCGACACGGCGTCTTCCAACTTCTTCATTTAGAATTTTGGTTTAGTATTATCTTTTTAATATAGCATATTCCACTGAAGTTAAACATGCTTCACTAGCGTTCACAAAATCAATGTAAAATGATTTCTTTATTTTGATATTAGATTCTGGTTTTCCCATTCTTGTCAATATATATTTATCGTGGACATCTGTTTTGCTATTAGAAGTTAACTCGTCCGTAGTCAACAGTGACAGCATCTCCATCCAATAACATCTTTATGTGTCAACGTCAGCATCTTTGACTGAGATATCTTTCGATCAGGCAAAATGGCGACGAGCTGGGAATCGAACCCGGGACTCCTGCTTTGATCGCAGGGGAGTTGACCACTACACAACCCGTTCGCCTTCCACAACTGTACACCATTTCCACCCTGCCCTAACCCCGAAAGATCTGAAACGCATTCCATATCGTATGGAATTGGTATAATTCGAATCACAAATTACATATAAATATTTCTATAATTTCTTATATTTATACAGTGAAGTAAAGAACTCAAATCTCATTGCTAACAAATGTGTATTGTCGAAAGTAATTTCTCATAATTTGCGATTCTCTTAAGTTTTTCATATATATGAAAAGGAATTAAATAAATATAGAAAACGTTTGTCTCAAATATGAACTAATAACACAAAAGTTTAATTCTCGAGTTATAAATAATATAAAACTACTTAAGGAACAAATAAATTACATCTTCTAGTGACATATTTATCCACGATATAACAATTTGGTAGTAATCGTGCAACCTAAAAAAATAATCAGAGATCAATAATATGAAAACCTCGTTGACGAATTTTTTTACAATTGAAATACTTTATATATTCTACATACTTAACTCACTCCTCATTTATAATGTTAGTATCGATATTCAGTATTATTTATTGATTTCCAGAGCAGGGAACGAACATTGTCATTTAGAAACATTCTTTGCGGGTATATAACTTTTTACGAAGCAACATGGATGTTACATTTGTGAAGATAAACGTATTAGTCAGACATTCAGTATAATATTTACAGTAAATTTAAATCGAGCGAGGCAGTTAACAAGGTCGTATTTAGTTTTATATGTTAAGTTATTGTAACTTGTAGTTCCCCGTATTCCTGATTCAATGTCATATTCTAAGGACTTGTTATTTTAAATATAGAAATCTTCTCCAATTAACGTAACATTTTGCCGTCAATTAAACAGAGAATTTCATATTTTCAGAAAGTATTCAACAAATATGGGATGTTATACGAAATATGTTTTTTCATTGTAATATTTATGTTACTTATGCATAATATTTTAATGGCGTCCTAAGTTTTACTGGCTGTAAAATTAGAAATTTAGATCGCTGAAATTTTCCTCTCGGACAAACGACGAAGGCGCCAATGACCCGTAATTTCGTTTAACAAATAGAAGAAACTTTTATATTTGATTGTCAAATGATAGAACAGGAACAACGAAGAGATTTCTAATGAAACTCGCGGAGAGGAATACATTTTAGTTTTATGTTAGTGTAATATGCATTATGACTCTGAAAGGCTAAACCTTCACAACATCTAGGGTTTTCTTTTTTCCTTTTTAATGTTTGTAGAAAAAATAAATATATCTACAATAATGTAGTGTAATTAGAAAAAATACAAAATAAGAATACAGGGACCCTGAAGATGATTCTAAACTAGCATCACAACATTGACCACGCACGATTAAATTGCAATAGACTGTTTAACAAAAAATAAAGTAATTGATTGTTTATAATAAAATTGCATAATTAATAGAGCATATACCTTTTTCTTTAGTAAATATTGTTCTCCAAATGTATAATGTTGTAAATCTAGATGCTATATGAATAAATATTTATTGAAAATATAGTTTGGATATATATTAGACCCGTTTCCTACTCAATATTTTTATTAAAATAAAGTTTTAATACTTGGGGTATAATTACGAACTCGTGAATCTCTTTTAGTATTATTTTCTTTAAATATAAATTATTTACTTTTAAATTCAATATAAAAATTTTTTGCTCATGTTTATTGAAATTTTGAAGAACTTTTCTAAATTCCTCGTAAAATATATCATTGAACACTTTCATTTACACACGAAGAAACTAAAATATCGAAACTTAGAGAGAACATGAATAGAAATTATTTTATAGAAACTTTGTCGTCTCGTCGGCAGAAGAATTTTGCCCTGCTACGTTGCCATGTATGTTGTAATGCTACGTTGGCGAATTGACAATTGCTCAGCGTATGTTTTAAGATTTTCCTAAGCAATGTGAGAGCATGAATTAAGCTTTCGTTCATTACAGCTCCCAAACAAATATTACGAGCTGAATTGTGGTATAAACCATTTTCAAAAATCAGTTCACAAGTCTCAATAGGATTCGAACACACGTTGTGGTGACAGAACAATAATAGCAGTGCTTTAGTGTTCTCAGCCAATTAAACTTTTGCTGGAGGAGGTAAAATGTCTGTTGAAAAATTGGAACAAATAAATAGACACTCTAGTCTGCGTGTTTTAGTCGTTTTGACAATGAATGACATTCTTTTTTTCTTGAATTGCCTGTTGCCATACCGCGGGGTTTAAGATTTAATATAATTAATTGAGTGCAATAACAATTAAAATTATTTTATTTGATACCAGAACTTTGTAATATTTGTAATAACAAAGTGAAATTATACTTTGAAATTAAATTGACGTCATCCTCAGAATTACTTTAATAATTCTGCATAATAACATTATTTAGTATACCTTGTTGAAATAAATTCTTTTAACTGCGTCTGTAAGTAGTGTTAGCAATATCTTATCTGATCAGATAAGCTCATGTTTCTCTGTGGAGGGGGAACCTGTCTCACACCTTGTTCCTTGTTCCTCTCACACAGCGATTCTTGATTGACTAAATCGCTCTAAACCCACTCCTCTGTTTCGTATACCAATAACATCGGATTCTGAAGAA
>NNCF01127341.1:281021-296137 GCA_002313205.1 Laupala kohalensis
CGATAATGTTAAATTTGCCATCGAAAAAGGGAATTTTTTTTCACATAAAATGATTCAATTTGTAATTTCCGAGAACAAAGTCCCTTCCAGAATCATGGCAAAAAAGGCCGTTTTTCGATATCTCATCTGGTATAACAATGGTATATGACAATAAAACCCTGGTATTAGAAACAAGGTACAGGGTCTGTACAGATAACTAATAAAAATAAATAAATTTAAAAAAGTATGTATAAGAAAAGTATAGTAATTGTCCGAAAAGAAATTTTGAAATCTCTATAGATCTTTACGAATTATCACCAAGGGTCCTAGAAGGTAGTTAAAAAAATTGAAGCTTTTTACTTCAATGTCCCAGGTCTTACAGTTGTGACTACTGAAAAGCGAACCCCCACTTCTTCTATTCCTAGTATCATTAACTCTTACTAATACTAACAACTACTACTAAGTAGTAAACCGAGCTAAGCGGTTCACCTACAAACAACGGCCCCTACCATTCGCGTCCTATCGCCCTATGTAGATAAGCTTCAATAGCACGCTGCTTTTCTCATTTATAATATTACAATAAAAAGAATTGTCACCGGATGAGACTCAAATTTTTGCAATGGTATTCAATGTAATATTAGTGTATGTCTGAAATACTTTGTTCCTTCGATAACTCACGAACAAAGCGATGCGTAGAAACCGAACTTGAGAATTGATTTTAAATACATTTGGAATATAAGTGTGTTCCTGAGCAGCTCTTACTGACTTTATTTAAATAAATTTATTGTCAAAAAACAGTACAAACTGCGTATGACCACGTGGAGGGAAAAAAAACTAATTTACTCTCCGGAAGCAAGCAAGGGACCATCCCATCAATTCCGATCAAGGGCCCTAAGGCAGAGGCGGATTCAAAAATTTCAGCAAAAGTTCCTAGATAAGACAAAACGTTAGCTGCGAGTTATAATACTAATAGAATGTCAATATGTTGTAATTTTAAGCAAAAAATTACATGTACAAGTTATTATCGAACTATAGATTATTCTATAGTGTTTAAAAATCATAAGAATTGAAATAATACTAAATTCGCGATTTATTGTTACAATAAACACGCCCCTAGACAAAGCCTAGAGAACCTGTATGATAAATCCGCCTCTACCAGAAGAAAAAACGGAGAAAAACCCGAGCCAGGATGGGGCTACAGAATTAATGTACACAACCGTGCCAAAGTTGAGTACACATAAAACTAAATTAATATAAGCGTACGGCAACACAATCATGCAAGAAAATAGTTTTTGAAATTGTTATAAATTGTTTAAAAAGTACTACAGCAATGGCGTGATAAAGTACAAGACGAATTTAACTTTAATTAAAATCAATAAATTCTTTTACATTGTAGAAGCACTGGTGACTCTATTTAAACTCCACTCTAATGACCTCGATGTTGACGAGCTCTAAAGCCCCATAAAAAAAATCCACTGTTCACTTCCGCTTTTTTATTTCTCGAGACTTCTTTAATTGATACATTCATTATAGAAATGCAGTAATTGATTAATTTACGTATAAGTGTTCACGCTAAGTTTATTTGAAACTAAGCATGTATTGAATATCGAGAATCTGAATTTCTTGACGTCAAATTTTATTCGATTACGTTCTCCTTAGAAGAAAATTATTGGTTATAGTTGTGTTGGAGCAACTTCTTTCTGAATATTGTTTAGCATTCAGAGGCCCAAATCCGCTAGAGCATATGCGTATCGCGCGTTTTCTTCACAGAGTTCTCAAAAAAAGCGAAAGATCGGAAGAAGGGGTGAGTAAAGGAAAATGTAAGGGAAATTGAGGTACCTCATTGTAACATACTGCAAACCCGTTTTTTTACTAGTTTTTTTGGAACCAATTTTAATTCTGATTATCTTGTGACTCACAAAATCATTGTGTTGTTTTGTGAGAGGTGTTATTCGTATTACAATAGAAGTGTAAATTATATTAAATTTATTACTTATAAAGATGTTTCCATTTTACGGAGAAGTGCATGAGTTCTGTCACACTCAAAAACTCTCTCGTCCATCAGGATCTCGATCACTTTCTAACCACTTTGAAACAATTGAATTTGAATATGAGATCCAAATTCAAAGGAAGGGAATGATTTTTCCATGTCGTTCGATGTTATACCCTAACTCCAGGATGTTTCTCCCCAATTTTTCAGTATCCAAGCTATAGGTTCAAATGTCACAACCAAAGGTTTGGAGCAGCGCTGTCCCGCGAATATGTCTTTAAGTCCCACGAGTTATTTTACAGTGTACATCAAACATTGGGAGGCACAAATTGGTGTTATAAATCAAAATTAATTATTGACGTGACGGGTGAGAGATAAGAAAACTGTATTCGGAAATATCCCTTCGTTAATTACAATGGAACAATATATTATTACAATATTAAATAAAAATATATTTAATTTTTCAGGCTTAAAATAATATAAAAAAATGTCACGTTACAAATGAGTAAATATGACCAATGAGTTTTATTCATCGGGCAACATTTTGCGAAATCTCATTACATGCCGCGGCTTGATCTATCGAAAGTGTATAGAACATGGCTATCGGGCTAATTTAAATTGGACAGCACTGGTTAGGAGAGATTCTTCCCTACAGATGTCCTTTGGATGTGACATCTAAATTAAGGTACTCATATCAATAGTGTTTGCTCAGAGAGGGGTTTGAACCAGGTTCCTCGTAGTTGATAGACGTCTGCTGTAACAATTACATTAAGTAAGGTTAGCGTAGGTAGAATTAAATCACTAAAGCATTTTAAATCGGCATAAATAAAGAGGGTAACGTGTACTTATTGTGATTTCAACTTGAAAAACACTCCTCACCGGACATTTAAATGAAATAACTGCAATTATAATTTATGGTGCACTGCTTTGCGTCTCATGGAAAAAACACTTTATTTTCAACAAAATACCCACATTTAGATCACGAAAGTGATGGCAGTTTGCTTTTATGTGTAGTAAATATTCTGTAGTATTTTTATATCACTTTTATCTGTTGGTCACGGGACATTTGAGAAAGTTATGTAACTTTTTCCGATGTGTTATGCATAAATGACAAAACCGTTGCGCTCGGCGGCCATGTTTTTACATGCTTGTGCGTATTTTAAACGAATCAAACGAGTTCCTGAATATTGTTGGTACTCTATTATTAACTGATAGATACAAATTAAATTATGTTTTTCTTCTTTGTTATTATTCATATTGTTGTGTTTTAAAACAATTAGAATAATAATAATAAAGAAAACAATTATACATCTCCGTGATTTGACTCTGACTCGGATTAAGGGCTGCTCCCACCTTGATTCGTACACATCAGAGGATGAATCCGACCCACTGTTCGTTGCGACAGCGATCTCACCTCCTCCCCCTACCCCTCCCCCTTCCACATACAACTTCCCTATCCAACTCTTTCCATCTCCCTTCGCGCTCTCGCGTCGCCCAGGGCATTGCGCCCTTCGCCTCCTCGTGCCCTTGGGCCCTACTCCGACCCTCCCCTCTTCTCTCTTTTATGCGCGCGCATTGCGATGTTCCGCTCTGATTTTATGTTTTCTTACATTTAGCAACGCATTCGAGCGGAAAATTACGTTCAATTACGCTGCAGTTTGTTTTGTTGCATTTGTATGTATAAGCGGAACACGATTATATCGTGGAGTGCGAAGGGTATAGTACATTATGACTCGGATGAAATGACAGGGATGTGACGTCACGGGCGTCTATACGTTCGGGGTTTTTTTGGGCGTCATTTGTTTTACTATTCATGAAAAAATTTTCAGCTCGCATTCACACTTCATTTGTTACTGGGTACGCTGTTTGTCTGTTTCCAACGCCTCGTGACGTATGTTTGGCTAGTAATGGAAACCAAAGATACAGTCTCTTTGTTTTTAAACTTGGAATTGGCGAATGAAAATGAATTGTGTTTTAATCAATTTTTTTACTTATTTAGTGACGTTATTTTCGAATTGGATGATGGACACGGTCGGTATGTCACGTGGCATGATTCATTTCTGCTGGATAAACTATGAAGGTATATTTTGTTGTACAGTTTTCGAGAGAACCGAACTGGCATCTGCTAGTTCTAATTTTCCTCGATCTACAGCAAAATGCGAACTGAAAGCTTTAACACCTTTTTACACTTTATGTAGCGTGTATTTCGTCCATTTTACCCACACGTAGACACACGAGTTCCATAATGAAATGTATAAAGAAATTTTCTGTCAGAGCAAAGTAAAAAATGTGGACAATTTTTTGTTAAAATTTCCAGTTTTAATTTTTGTAGATTAAATCCAGATTATGATTTGTGACATTTCATTGAATTTCAAGTTTACAAGTTAAGTGAGAAAATGTAGTTTTTATTTACTAAATAAACTGATATTCTCGTACGTGTGTTAGAATAGATGATGGGAGGTTAGAATGAATCATTCCTTTTGGAGAGCCCCCCCCCAAAAAAAAAAAACTATTTCGAAATCTTGATACAAGTTTCATATGATTTAAGATGAGAAGCATCAATATTTTGGGTCAAAACTGAGGCAAATGGTTGTTCAGCTATGTTTTTACAAACATGAGCATAATATTAATAAATTTATTGTCAAAAAACAGTACAAACTGCTTATGACCACGTGGAGGACAATAAACTAATTTACTCTCCGGAAGCAAGCAAGGGACCATCCCATCAATTCCGATCAAAGGGCCCTAAGGCAGAGGCGGATTCAAAAATTTCAGCAAAAGTTCCTAGATAAGATAAAAAGTTAGCTGCGAGTTATAATACATATATAATGTCAATATGTTTGTAATTTAACGCAAATATGTTTGTAAATTTACATGTACAAGTTATTACCCAACTATAGATTATTCTGAGTATAGTGTTTAAAAATCATAAGAGTTGAAAAAACACTAAATTCACGATTTATTGTTACAATAAACACGCCCCATAGAGAAAGCCTAGAGAACCTGTATAAGAAATCCGCCTCTACCCGAAGGAAAAACGGAGAAAAACCCGGGCCAGGATGGGATTATATTTTATTTATAGCTAAAGTATTTATTTCCGCTCTCTTTACGTAGAATGTACAAGTTATAACAAAATGGAGTAATACCCAGCTCGCATGGAGTAATGCCAGAACCACTTCGACTATCCCGTGGGCCATGGACGTAGTTTTGTCACGAGACAGAAAATGATCGAACTCTTGTCTACTCAGATTGAACATTCCGAAATATTGCATAAGTATTAACGATTTTAAATCAATATTAGGAACAATATGTTATCATTTTAATATAAAATGATACATCAACATATTTTTATATTTTTTGAGAATTATGTTTTTCCCATCGTACACTTGATTTCCAACGGACTACCCTTATGAAATATTCAATAACATTTCGATTTAACTAAACACGTTCCAAGCAATAACAATTATAACAATACACGTGTTATATAGTCAAAACATTTTTCCAATTACAAATATTGTTATTTAAATGATGTATCGCGTATCGTATCTTGTCAAGGCGAGCGTGCTGTTAAACATAGTTTCAGCAAAAAAACGAGAAATATTATGTTAAGATAATAATATAACTAGAAATGTACCGCCAGAGGTGCAGAAATCTGTTATAAAATAAACATGCCACCTAACAAGGAAATGTTTTAGTCTGAGACAAGATTTTACTTTAGGCCGCCCCAACTAGTTGATTGACTGATGGACAGAGAAAATACTACTGTACAAGAATATAATATTGTTATACGTCATACA
Source organism: Laupala kohalensis (assembly GCA_002313205.1). Taxonomy (NCBI): domain Eukaryota; kingdom Metazoa; phylum Arthropoda; class Insecta; order Orthoptera; family Trigonidiidae; genus Laupala; species Laupala kohalensis. The sequence goes on from NNCF01127341.1 coordinate 286,788, forward strand.
GTCAGGAAATTCTTCCTGTTACGGAAAAAAAGTTATTTAAATGATGAAACGTATAACGTACTTCGTCTAGGCAAGCGTGTTGTTAAAGTTTTAGCAAGAAAACGAGAAATGTGAAGTTAAGAAGAAGATGATGATGATAATAATAATAATTTCTCCTCTTAATTTGAATGATGACAGTTATTATCCCACTATCGGCACAACCGGTGAAAGGATTGAAAAAGGAAGTCAAAAGCTCAACATGGTAGATTTCCCCATTCTCTCAACATTGCCGACAAAGACGCATCGACGCTTTGGCTCAGAGATGGGTCTCTATTTGGTGAGACTTGAGGCTTTATTCACGCAATTCAAGATCAGGTTGTCGCCACTAAGAATTACAAAAGATATATTAAAAAAATATAAACTTAAATTATGAATGCAGGATGTGTCAACGAACCTCAGAAACAATAGACCACCTAATAATAAGATGTTCAAATCTGGCTAATACAGAATATTTACATTGCCACAATAAAAACAGGACTTTTACTAGAAAACCAAAAATCTTTTTATTACGACTACCGTCCCCCTCCTACCATGGAGAACGAGAGATACAGATTGTACTACGACATCCCTATTCTTACTGGCAAAACAATTACTGCCAACAAACCCGACATTCCTTTCCATGACTTACAAGAAAAATCTGCATTTCTCATTGGAGTCACTCGCGCAGCAGACCACAACATCAATAAAGCTGAATCAGAAAAAATATCCAAATACACACCTGGCTAAAGAGTACAAAGAAATGTACATACTAAATTCCAGAGATATATTTCCTATAGTTATTACAGCAAATGGTTTAGTAAATAAGAATCTTAGAAAAGACCTTGAAAAAATAGGACTAAACACAGAAATCAGTTATTTTAGAAACTTGTAGAATAGTGCGCACTGTGTTAAACATAAAAGATTAGCACGGAGAGAGGTATGCCGTAATGGCCCCTCACTCATTATGTACCGGATGCATATCTCCGGGAAAATGAATAATAATAGTAATAATGAAAAAATGAAATTTATTTCCAGTTTGTATGACTTTTATAAATGTATTACAAATTGTATTGCAACCCTTATTTTTTACAAATTAATTTACAAACATGTATATAACAATCATTATTAACAAAATAAGATTATAAAAATATTACAATAAGTTTACAAGGTTATAGTAATTGAAAGGGTTATAGTAATTGAAAAGGTTATAGTAATTTGAAAGGTTATCTAAGCAGTTATGCAAATTTTTAAAGATATTGTTTTACTACAAATTTAATCGGTTTAACAGATTCTAATTCTAACAAATATTATTAAAAACCTCTCTAAGTTCTCCTGAACTTGTCAGAGAGATATTTGTTAATTTTTTCTTTATGTTATGCTACGCTTCTACTGCTTTCTATATATTACTCACTAATACCCATGTTTTGATATATTTAAACAATTAATACAATCTAATAATATTTACATGAAAATACTTGTATTTAGTATTGTTTTTTTTTATTATTATCTACCATCCACTTCTTTAATTCCTTTTTAGATTTAGATTTATTTTCTATTTCAATCAGACTATCTGGTAAATTATTTAATATTTTCGGTGTCATATAATCTATTTTTCTTTCCCCATATTTGTTAAATACAGTAGGTACATGAAAATTATTCTTTTTCCTTGTTTTATTCTCGTGTTCATGTATTTCTATGAAGTTTTTCTTCAACCTATTTTTTGATAACAATTCCAATTCATATATCTTTTATTTTTAAAATTTCATCTTTTTTATACATTTCGTAATAGTAATAATAATAATAATAATAGTAGTAATAATAATAGTAGTAATAATAATAGTAATAATAATAATAATAATAATAATAGTAAAAATAATAATGCGTCGTTTAAACGTGATGGCCTCAGTCGGCAGAAGCGCATTCAGCGTCTCGTCGTCTCGTCGTGGCCGACGCTGACATGACGCCGCGCGGTCTCTGGGGTCTTCAAGTCGCGTACGTTTGACAAATTTCCCCGTGTGGATGATACGTTTCCCTCCCGCGCTCTCACCTGGTCGGCACCATCTTCGCCGCAGCAGCGCCCTGACGGAGAACCCTCATTTAGCGAGGAATTCGAAAGAATATTACGTAGAGATTCCATAACCTTTATCTCGATTCTCAAATCCAAATTTGATTCCCATTCTTGTTAAATTGTTTCTATCTTATCACTATAGCGTACCTTAAAGGAAAATTTGCATTATTATCTCGACATAACATAATACAGGACTGAGATTCGAATCCGGGACCTTCTGCTTTGCGCTCTGCACCGCTACTGTTACGCTATTTTGCTTTTTATTACGAGCATATCTAAAAACTGTGAATTGAAACATTTGATAATTAAATAAATTACAACTTACGACCTTCTACAAATAATTAAGATATATATTGTGCTTTAAAAGGTCATAAGTTGTAAATGATTGATTTGTTTATCATTATACACTGAACATTAATAATAGAAGGAGACTTTAGTATCATCAATAATTGTTCTCCAAGGTATGTAGTAAAGAAATACTGGAAGAATGTTAGTTTTAATGTATTACCGGGCCCAAAATATCTACAAAAATAAATGTTTCCATAGCGGCATTCGATTTTGTAGTTGTTTTAAGTGCTATCTAGGCGATATTTTATGAATTAGAATCCGCACCATAAAGAAATATATAATAAAATTATATTTACTTTGCGAACTGCGGTGTATAAATAGAACATTAATGTATTATCCCCTCAGTTGTTAACTGCCTTTTGACGATAAATTATTTACTTATCGTAAATAAATATATTTAAATATTACGTTAAATTACAAACATTGACATTGTATTAGTATTATAACTCGCAGCTAACTTTTTATCTTATCTAGGAATTTTTGCTGAAATTTTTGAATCCTCTTCTGCCCTTGATCGGAATTGATGGGATGGTCCCTTGCTTGCTTCCGGGGAGTAAATTAGTTTGTTGTCCTCCACGTGGTCAAACGCAGTTTGTACTGTTTTTTGACAATAAAAAAATTTATATCGACAAACTCACTTTAGCTTTCCACAGTCCTGTACTAAAAGGTGTAATACCCAATCATTTTGCAATATTTCCGAAACCTTTGCGCATTCTGTGCAGTTCGATCCTTGACTTGACATATAAAGGTCGCTTAATCCGTAGTAACAATGAAAGAATAACGCCGTAGCCATATCAAAGGGCCGGCTGTCCTCTTATATCGCGCGATACATCTCCCCATTTATATCGCGCGATACATCTCCCCATTTATATCGCGCGATACATCTCCAGGTAGTTTTTGGCAGTTTCTCCTCCTCAGCAGTTGTGTGGAATCACCCTTTCGTCGGGTGATTGTCGTTGGGCATGTGGACATAACGACCTGCAATAATGGTAGGAGCGCCCTGAGTGTTTCGCCCCGTCAGAGTCCCCCAAAGCTCTTGTACACGCTCATTGCAGTGTAACGCCCTGATTTTCTGGTTCCTGCTCTCGCGCAAGGGAGGAAGAAAGAAACGCATGCATCTGACATTCGGATTTTTTGAAAAAATATATCCCTGAGGATTTTCAGGAAACAAAACATAAAATAGCACTTTATATTAATGGGGTGAAATAACATTGTTTCTCTGGTTTCGTTATTTTTTAAATTTTGCTCTCTTGTTTTGTTAAAGTTGTGAGGGTGAATCTGAATTTAGAGGAAAAGCATTTTTAATACGCTTAAGTTTCATAAAGCAAAAAATTCTTTAAACACATTAGAGATAGAAGAAAACTACAAATGTATTGTACACTCTAAAACTGTTTGTATACTTGGTAATCGTTGACCATTAGCAAAATTGTCAAAGAATGATAAATTAAACGTCGTTTGTTTGTTGCTCATAGTTTTAAAGCTTTTTCGTGGAGTAGTTTTAAGAATATTATCCCAGTTATTTTCCTGTCTAGATTACCTTATGGTTTGTGTGCTTCATAATTTTGGGGATGATAATATCACAAAAGAAGTTCTGCAAATTCCGTTTTCCATACGAGTATATTGACTTTTCGTTATTCATCATGGATACATTTAATTCTGTAGTTTTAATGTCGGGAGGTTCATTTAGTTGCGTAATTAATATTGTGGCAGGTATGAACGAGCGAGCTCGAAAATATTACTTGAGGGTTTTTCGGTATTGTTCAGTTTTAATTAAAAGTTGGTTTTATTGACATTTTTTGTGGACATGTATTGACTTAGCTCAAGGACATCGAAACATGGAATATTTCGGGAGATGCTACTTCAAGAACCTTTAAATTTTATTTTTAGCATCCGAGAAAAAAGTTCTATTTCATTTTACTCGGAAGTACTTTTTGAAGTGAGTCTTTAACATACAATATCTGTGAAGATCTTAAAATAAGCAAATACTCTTTCTTTTCTCATATATTTATTTTATTTATTTTTTTAACTCAGTGATTTACTTGTACAAATTATATACTAGCTTAAGTATAAGTGTCTTACAATATTAGCTACATTTCTGACGAAGTCAATATGCAGTTCTGACGAAGTATTAACACTTTGATCGCGATTTTTTGGTCTTAAAAATATCCCTTTTACATAATATCGAATTTCACATATTTTATTAACGTAGGCTAAAATGTTTGAAATCCTCTTCATTCTCAATTAAATGTTCTCCTCTGTATATGTTGGTTTCTCCATCCCTTATCAGGTTTCGTGTGTAGTCTCTTCTTTCCATGTCATATGAATACTTTCCCAGAGCACGTGACAATCTCATCTCCTTTTCCTCATACACATTTCCCAGTCGATCACTTTCCGATTTCCATGTCCTGAAAGTATCTCTTATTTGAAGGTTCAAACCATTTGTTGTTAAATTTTTTCAAGTCCACTCTTTTAATGTATCTGTATACTGACCACCCTCTTTTTTGATTTGTCACGCCTTATTTGCCACGCACTCATTAATTACCGTTTTAACTCCTTTATCCTAAGCAAAGACGATTTATTTATTTATTTATTTATTTTGATCTGAAACAAACACGCAGATCACCACGTTCCTAAACGAAGTCATTCCGGGGTTCTAAGTCTTCAAACATCATCTTCATATCTGACTCCTTCGCATCGCTCCTGCCTCGCATCTTGTATTACTTTAGTTTTTGGTGGTGGTATATTCTTCAAAAATTCTAAACTTTTTCTCGATTTCAAGTAATTTTCTCTTTTCACAAATATTAGCCGTATCGATTTCTGTCATTCTCATTATAAATGCTGCCCTTTCTGGTCCATATAAATCGCAATCCCATAATTGATGCACCGGTGCCCTGCCCAGAATCACAAATAACATAATCTATATTGCTTTATTTTCTTTATATAGGTGCGTAAGTTTTTACGTCCAGTCATATATTGAAGGGTGTACCTCCCATGCTGAAACCATTTCTTGGTTTTTCCTTCTATATTCCACATTTTTTATGTTTTGATAAGTTGTTCGTACATTTATGCTCCCAACTGATTTACCACCATTCAATTAACGTCATAGACGAATCCTTTTATTTTCTCTTAATTTATTTGAGCAACTGTCAATTGTGGCAACATTGTCTGCGATACAACCATTACAGAGTTCTTTGTGTTCTTTATGTTCTGTATGGTTCTTCTGTCTGCACCGCCTTGCTTCATGTTCCGTAGCCCGTCTCTTTCATAACCAGGCGTCTTCATGTATCTGCAAAAATGTCTCTTAATATCCTTATTTGGAACATAATTTTTAATTATTGACATTCTATTAGTATTATAACTCATAGCTAACTTTTCATCTTATCTAGGAATTTTTGCTGAAATTTTTGAATCCGCCTCTGCCTTATGACCCTTGATCGGAATTGATGGGATGATCCTTTGCTTGCTTCCGGAGAGTAAATTAGTTTATTGTCCTTCACGTGGTCATACGCAGTTTGTACTGTTTTTTTTACAATAAATTAAAAAAAATAATTAAAATTTACGTCACTCACTCTCTTATTGTATATATAATCTATAAATATTCCATTCGATGTGCAAATATATAGCAAAGACAATCATTAAGAGACAAAACTGCTGTATTTCATGGTTAAAATCCCATCCACCATGGTTGAGGATAGGCCAAGATTCATTCCTTACAAGTTCATGTCATTCCTTTAGTTTGCCCTACTACACATATCAAGTTGATAAGCGAGTAATAAAATGTTGTGAAATTCACGCGTCAAATCATAAAAATATTGATATTGGGTAGGTTTGTATTAAAATTCTAAATCTGCCATGTATTTGAATCGATGTCGTTCCTGTCACGCGGATCGTCTCTACATTCCGACCTCTGTTGCACTGTTATCCCTCCTCTTCACATATTTAGACGATTATATACTCGTATCGTTTCGTCGATCTGGTATTGCGCCACTCCACTCTTTAATCGGACTCTCGCCAGGTCGTAAAACCATCAATATTTCCCTCCATTGTTCGTCTTTGATGCGAAAGTAAAGAGAAGGCAGGACTCCCATTCGACTCTTAACGTCAGCGAGGTCCCCGGCCAATCCGCGTCACGTGTGTTGCAGTCGTACTCCAACCTTTTGAGACGCTCTGTTTGGTCCGGACGCACGTCCCTCAGGCGAAGTGACTTCTTTCAACGCGCCCTCCAACTCCCCAAGCGCTCAAGTCGTTGGTGTAGGGATGGAGTAGTTGCGTGTAGGGATGGAGGAGGAGCAGCTACGCTGAATAAACCGGGGACGCTGAAGCTCCAGTTGACACATCTCGAGACGCCTCTCATTAACGACCTCTTCGCTTGGGAGCTGGCTTCGTCGCTACTGTTCCACTCCGCCCCCTCAGAAGCCGCTCCGCTTGCACCGAGGACCCTCGCGTTATTTCTTTGCCGTCGCCGCAGTCGTCATCGCAGTGTGTCCCAGTTGCTGACTCCGGGCTTTTTGGTTCCCCTCTATACAAGACGTCTTCGTCCGGAAACCCTCCCTCTTACCACCCCCTCCCCGCGCCCGGTCCACCTTTTTCTTCAACTGGAAGTTCAATCCATTGACGCTCATTCTGCGACCGTCGCTAACCCTCCCCCTTTTTCACAATTAGTCTTTGACTAATTTTCTCTTCCTACTCCACGTCTCTACGGATTTCTTGGTGTCTCTTCTCCCCGGATTCGTATTCCTCCCCAAAGTCGTATTTTCTGTATCATTCAAAGCTCCTCTACAATTTTTATATGCATCAATTTCTTACATGACGTAGACTCTTTGTAGATAATACCGTAAACGTGAAATATCTCTAAAAAATCCTAAGAGTCCGTTTTAAATTGCTCTTACCGCGTTGGAGATCGATTTATTTACCACGATTATTCAAAACTCGATTCATTATCAGAGCAAAACCTTTGTCAGCATTCACTTGTGACTTGTTACATTCACTTTATTAATATGTATTCACTAAATAAAACTCCATTTTTTGTTACGTCAACTTTTCGATGTATTTCATATCTGCTTCAGGGTTACATTATCGTCAACAAAACGTATTTTTATTTCTAATTTATAAATTATATTCCAAAACCCTCATTCAACATCAAATCAAAACAAGATAAGATACATTCCTAACAGTTACCGTCCCATATCACCACTCACAACCAAATTCGAGTTTTACTTGACCTAAACGCAAAAATATCCCTATTGTGCAAAAAGACGCTGAAAATATGATCAACGATAAAATATGTTCGTTGGAGAAATTGAAGCCCAAGTTCCATTCGCTTTGAAAAGAAAACGTGTTTTATTTCAATTTTTATATGATTTTCAAAGAAGCCGGAAATGAATTTCACGCGTGACAGTTAAATTAAGTAACTGATAATGGATAGGTACTTTAATATTATGAACTGTCCATTCCCAGTATTGTACTTCTTTATAATAAAAAAGGACCTTATCTCGTCTTCAATCTACGGCCTTATCCCCATTCTTTATCTTCCTCCTTCTATCATCCCTGTCAAATCGTTACTATCTTTCCAATGCGACGTCGCTCTCGCTGACGTGCTTCCTTCGCTCGCCACCGCCGCGCCACCGTCGCCCGCTCTTCTCCAGTCGATTTGTTTGCTCAACTCTCGTGGATCCCTTTTGTCCGTGTGCAGGCGAGCAACCCCTCGAGTCGGAGTGACGTGGATTCTTACTTCATCAGAGTCGCGGTCGAGTATTGTCCGATTCTTGCTTGGACGCACGCGGCAGACGGAGGACGGCTGGGTTTATGCGTGACGTCAGGAGACGCCGTGTCGCGTCGTCCTACGGGTGCGGTGGTGGAGGGGAGGGGGAGATTCAAAAAAAGTTGACAGAAATTGGACGAAGTATCAGAGACTGTCGATGACCATAACGTACGAAAATGACCAGCAAGAACAAAAAGTTAAAAACCTGCTGCATCAATGTGCTTTATTTTAATGAATCCAAGTCGTGTAACTTTGCCGAAAATTATGCAACATGGCTGCCTAATACGAATTACCAACTTCTACGAATTCAAGTTATATCCAAATAAATATAAATAGTTGTCGCAAAAGCGACTATTCGCTGTAAAGAAATACTAGTTAATATCGCAGCAAACTTAAGACACAAGGTAATATTCATTCCACGCACTCGATGCAGAAGGAACAGAATATCGCCACAAGAGTGCATTGCTCCAAGTGCATTGAATTAATGGGCGAGGTTGGCGATAGATTTAAGTTTTCGGAAATTCGGATCTCCTGCCAACATAACGTGAGGTACAAATATTATTACTAACAAGTTCATTCTCCTATTATATGTCTTAGTTATAGACAATCAATCAATTAACTCACAAAATTACTTTTTTCTAAATCTTCATTTAATAAAGTCAATTATTATAATTCGAAACAGATTTTTAAAATTATTATGGTTGGAAAATATATGACACAAACACTACATTTTTGAGCCCTTGAATCTATTTTATTGTTCATCTGTTTTTCATTTAATTTAATTTAATAGAATTGTGTTACTTGCTTTCAATTTGACCTCTGGACTCCTATTAGAGGCGTCGCCCCTGCCAACAGACTGGTGCCTTTCACACCTGGACGCTGACCTTACCCAAATGTGTGATTGCTTGTATTAATACAAGGATCCTTACTTGCTCGCAGAAAATTAAATAGAAGTTGACATCAAATAAATAATTAAAGACTTACGACCTTTAATGGACGAACACAATATATTTTGTGACTTAAATCTCAAAATGAAAATAATTAATTATTAATAGCAAGACAGCATTTTAATGCAGTAAGTGAGCAGTATGTGCCCGGTGTGTACGACTATAAGTGTATAGCAACGTCAACAGCTAGGTGAAAATTGCGACGGAC
>NNCF01127341.1:296320-351338 GCA_002313205.1 Laupala kohalensis
CTTGGGAGTCGAGGCGGGTGGTGCAGTGAATAGCACACCTGCGGCTAGAGCACGAGGACCCGGGTTCGAGTCCCGGTCCGTCGCAATTTTCACCTGGCTGTTAACGTTGCAAACTCCTCCACGAGTAGGTACTCTGAAGTTGTGAGTTAAATTATACGTGTATTGTTTGGAGAAATAAATGTTGTTATGGACGAGTCGTATTGTAGAAATATTGTAACAAGCCCCCAGGATGGATAGAATATATCCGAAACGTTGGCGATTTATCCAGTGTTACGATCTCTTTTGACGAATTTCTCAAGATGATACTCCTGGAATGTAAAGTAATATAATGTCATAAAATATATTATTATTAAAAGATACACTTGTAGAGAACAGCGCATGATTGGAAGTCGAGGGACAGCTTATTCTTCCATTGTCTATGTCGAGGATAAAGTTTTAGGATCGGTCACTTCGGTCATATATTATTTGTGTTGTGGTTATTTCTTATATGAGTATCAAAAAGAATTTTTAAACAATAACATGATACATGTCTAAATTCAGTATAATAATTTGTTTTCTAATCGTGTTTCTGTTTCGAAGTAACAAATTGACGAGGTGCTCCAGAAGAAAGCTTGTTTTATCGATACAACAGTTCCAGGAAAATGCGGTACTAGAGAAAGTATGCTTCGGGTTTCACAAAACAAAAGAGAAACAACTTAGTTTCGTGAAATTACGGTACTGAGAGATTCAGGGAATTATCGGAAAAGCGTATTATTTTCTCTTTCACGAAGCATACCGTAGAAACTGTTCGTTGAATATTTTGTGAAACTTCTACGGTTTAGTATTAAATATCCTCGTTTCATCAATTTCAATGGTGAATAACATTTTGCTGTCCGAGCGTAGTTTTTGACAAATGTTTTCATAGATTACGCTCGGAAATGTGATGCTTTCTCGAAGTTACGTTCTCAAAGTTTTCTGAAAGATATATTTGTTTCACCACATAATGGAGCTCACAATTTGAAAGGGATGGATGTACTGTGGTGTGTAACAGTAACCGTGATTTAAGGTACGTATATTACTAAGACATTTTTTTTTCAATTTGATTTATTAGAGAATTGGTCTGGCGTCTCTTTAATGCAATTATTTTCAAGCATTTTTACACAACAAATTTTTATCAAAAATATTATTGAAGTTGTATATGTAATTATTTTTACTGTAGCTCCAAGACTCACAATGTCACAAATTAAAGAAGTCGTCACTAGTGAAACCCGGTTTTCCTTCCGATAGGAGCGGATTTATACATAGACGGAATGTGAACTCATTAATTCTTTTCTTATATTTTTACAGCGTTTAATATTTACGATTTATAATAGTACGATAAAAAGAGCATGGTAAATTGTCGAATAATTTCTTTTATACGTATTAAATCAGTCACTGGCCTTGGGTCCTTAATTGGAATTGATGGGATGGTCCCTCGCTGGTTTCCAAAGAATAAATAATTTAATCGTGCCCCACGCGATCATACGGAGTTTGCAATTTGTTTTTGCCATAATATAAACATAGAAAATGGTTTGGCTAACAGAATCTACAAGTTCTCGCCACTATCACTTTAGAGAAGTGAACAGCGCACGGGTAAGATCTTCATCGAAAGTCCGGCGCAGAGTGGACGGCGAATGAGGATGCGCCCAAAGGGACAAAGCTCTTGGCAGTGAGAATGTTGCGGAAGCTGACACTGTCGACGGGCGCTGGGATCGTCACGAGGAAGAAGGAGCGTCAGAAGAATGAATGGCGTGAGTGGTCTTGCTCTCCGTCCGCCGTCCATGGATTATCTCCAAGGCCAAGGCCTTAGGCGCCACACCATGAAGAACAGTGACATCTCTCGGTTGAGGATATTTTTTCACGAAGTAGATTACGTACAGCATCCTCAACTTACTTCGAAACTCTACTTCTATTAACGTCCATTATGTAATCTAATTAAATAAATATTTAAAAACTTACGACATTTTATGCACAAATAATATTTATATTCCACAAAAATAAAAATATTATTCGTCCATAAATGGTCGTACGTTTTTAAATATTTACTACGACACCGTTTCGTATAACAAACTTTTCACTACCTCTAACTCATTGACGGCCAAGGGTACAAAAAATTGGAAAATAAATTGTATCAAAGTGAACAATTCTTTTACATATACATTTGTTTGTTCGGGACAAATCGCGTCTCAGTAGAGAAACTACCAACGTTTCGGCCATCTTGCTGTGGCCTTCTTCAGGGCAATGTCCGAGTCGTACAGACCTAAGTCGTTGTCGTACTCTGCCACTTAAGCTCACGAAAATGCGTATTTAGTATAATTAATTTTTAAGGAGATTTTCAATGGTATGATAAAAATGTCTGAATTCAAAAAATATTATCAATAATAATAATAATAATAATAATACGAGTACCACCAATTACAAAGATTTGACAATTAAAGCCGAAAGAAGGTTGAAATTTGTAAAGTCAATAGATTTCATTGAAGGTGTTTCCGAGAGAGATGTTATTTTATAGCATCCCTTATCCCAGCCCTCAACCTATCGTGTGCCTCCCCAGTGATATGAGGGTGATCATAATACGCTTGAATGCATAATGTAATTGAGAACTCTGCGTCAATGGTGGATGGGTTAGAACGCTCTGAGCACCCTTTGACTGTGAGACAAAGGAAACTGAACACTAATGAAAATATTATTAACAGGATGTTCCATTATCATTCTCCCAGGAATACGAAATGTATTTAAATATATTTATACAAATAAAAATTAGTTTTCTTTTGTTTCCGTAATATTTTGAAATGTTCTATATTAAAAATAAAAATTAGGAAGGCATTTTGATAAAATACCTTCTCTGAAGAGAGGTGAATTTACTTAATTTTTTTTTTCGAAAGCTCGCATTCAAATCTCGGTGATACTGTTGAATTTTTACTCATGATTCAATTCCCATGCCCATTCAGCTGGCTGTATAATGAGTACGAATTTATTCTGGGATCAAAGGGACTGGAACGTAATACTAGCAATGTCTTATTATGCCAAATCGGTGTATTTTGCTGAGCTCTACTCTCCGTGACCCCCAGGGCATTCAGAATCCGTACTTACCTTAAAAATTACTTTGTTTACTGAAGTGTTGCGGATTGTTTCAATACCGTGTGGCATAAATACCGCTATTTAAACGACACAGTAACTTGAGAAGTAAAAGAAGGCAAGTATTGTTGACGGTCAAGAAATTTGATTAATGCAGTATTTTAGTGATACATAGGGGAACTAGTTTGGGATATTTTGGTAGGAATCCATTGCGTATTTGTGGGTAATAAGTTGCTTTCCTGCAGCGCCAGATGTCTGAAATACATTCAACTGGTTGGAGGTTAGATGTTGGGAAGATAAGTTTGGAGATCGAATTGTTGGGAAGATTCGAGTATGACGACTGTTAGTGACCTGATAATACTTCTAGGAGGTGGAAGTTTTCATCAATGAAAGAAGTAGAACTTTAGTTTGTTTGTAGAGATACCTTCAGGAAGCATGAAACATAGTACTTACATACAACGAACAGGTAATTTGTGACTACCGCTATGGGTATTTATAGGCTATTAACCTTTTAAACTTTTGCAATTCGTAATTTTTTTTCTGGGTTAATAAATTTATTATTATTTTTATTGTTATTAAACTTAAAAAAGTAAATATAATTATTGAACTAAAATAATCTAATCTCGACTAACTTTTTTCAGCATTCAATCCCTGTCACGATATACATATAATGAATAACAAAGAAATGTAAATACAACGATCTCATATTTATCGTGGTAAAATATTTTGAGTCAACTATATGATATTTCGGGCTTCAAGTGGAGCATCATTATGTATGTCTTCTTCAAATGAAAACTCCTTCAAACTTTAAATACGACTTTTTTCATTGAACTCCCCATTTTAATACAAAAGAAACCATCTTATAAATTGTGCCGTGAAGTAGAGTTTGCACATTATGAACATTTTTATCTTGAATAATGTTGTCCATAATTCTGTTGAAATAACTGTTTCATATACTTGACGCGTCTCCTACATCAGCTCATACGACGCCCAAGATATCTCTTCCCATTTTCTTTCCTCCCCTCCTTCGTCCTGGGTCTCTCTTTCCGAGGTTGCAATTGCCTCTGGAGGCATTCAGCCCCGCGTCAATCTGCGGAAATGCGGAGCCCGCCGCGTCTTTGTTCGCGGATCGAAATGAAATGATAATGGAAGGAAGGTTTGTCGAACGGAGGAGAAATTGGAGGCGCGGGGACCGCGTCGTTTGGAACCATTCACGTCGCGTTGAATGCAAACGAAATCGATACGAAGGAGAGAGGAGGAGGAGGACAAGAGGAACAGAAGGACAAAAGAAAAAAGAGAAACTCGTTCAAGGGTTGCATATTTATGCGAGTAATACACAATGGCTGGAGTGCACCCTTTGAGGATGGTGGGGTTAGGCATTGAGCTTGGAGGAGAGTTGTGTGGATGTTTAATGATCACTGACTAATGGAGGGCGCGAACGGATTGCGAGAGGACTTGAAAACTTCGCTACGAATTATTTATTCTTTGTAATCATTTACTGCGAATGTTCTTACTCCGTGTTGCGTATGTCAAGTTCCGGGGAGAAAGATTGTTCTTCATGTGGACTCTTCTATTGATGAGTTCAAGTTGTTTGGAGACAATTGTTGCCTGTTTGTGAAAGTGACGTGTTACACGTCAACGATTCCCTTATGAAGTGGTTTTATTCCTTATCAAAAAAATTTTATTGCGAATTTTTAATTAANTCTGTTTCCAAACTTGAGTCAACTTCTCAACGATGATGTATACATTAGAATGGTGTTATCGAGTCTATATTACGAAGTTATTTGTTGTTTTAAAATAATCTTGGACAGTAAAGAATATTCTATTGCGAAAGAAATATTAATGTACGGTGCTGGAATTATAAAAGGACCCACGCAATTTTTTTAAGTCCTGCGCTCTTAGCAGTTTGAATTTCTTAGGTTTGGAACGCCACTCCTCTGCTCCTCACCGTCGTTCGACCACAACTACTCCCCGTTGCAGAGACGTTGCGTTGCAAACCTAACGGCTCCAAATCTACAAGAGCGCGGGACTTATAATAATTTCCTCAGCTCTTTTATAATTCCAGGAGTATACATGAAAGTTTTGGGCGTTCGAATTCTTTTGATTTATTGTTTTCCTATATTATTCTCATGTTTTTAGATTTTTATTAATGGAACATTAATTCATTTTTATCCAAACAATGGATGGTCTGTTGATTTCCAGAAGTGTTACAATCGTTTCCACTAAATCAACATTACAGTATTGTCATCCTTCCATGAATTCTTCTATTCGTGAAATTGCTGTATTATACTAAATGTCATTAAATATCAAAAAAGTATAATGTCAAATTGTTGTAATTTAAGTAAACGTAAGTAAATGGATTTGTCTAACATTTTAAAAGTATGCCGCTTATTAAACTGAAAGTAGTGTAAATCTGTCCAAACGTTTCAATTATTTGCGGAGGAAAACCATACAATTTTTTTAAAATTTAGATTGAATGGGATTTATTTTTAAACATATCATTTCTCCCCATAGTAATTCTTGGAAAATGTTGGTGGGAAGTGAAATTATTTTTTTTGAATTGATAATGAATTGTTTCATTAATATCATGAATTACAAAGATAGTGTACTTTCAATGATGCAAAATACAATTTTTGTATTGACGGAAGATGAAAAAAAAGAGAGTTACCTCCTCTTTTGAAAACTATGTTAAGGTAGAGCTTTGGATTTTGATCCTTGCTATCTAGTACAGTGCAGTATCTTAACCGGTCTGGCCGGGTCCGAACCCTGGCCGGTTACCCGTCAGGTCTGTTAATCCGAGATTTCCTTGAAAAATCGATTTTTGTTCGGTAAGAGAGTATATTTTCATGAGATTATCTCGAATAAACAGGCGAATGAGACGCCATTGCATCTCAGATTTCAAGAAGATTTAAACAAAGACGAAGAAGTGTACGAAATGTGAGAAAACTTAACGAACTTATATAAATTTTTAAAAGTAAATTTATGCACCTATATACTACATATATTGTATGTATCATTGTTTAAAAAAAGAATTGTTATACACTGAAAGAGAGAGAGAGAAAACGTTTGCCCGGGATAGGCCGGTTAACCCGAGGACCGCTTTAGAGGGGTTCTATTGTAGGATATGTTCAAGATCAATAAGACGCGTGAAAACGTAAAAATATGTTAATTAGTGGATTCAAATGTTGGATTCTACACGCCTCAATTTTAATAATCCATAGAAACACGACTCGAATTTACAAGTTCCGCGATTCGCCTTAATTATATTCATGAATATGCGCGATATTAAAACAAACCCTTCTAACGAGGTCGCGAACTATAAACCAAGTCTTAGACAACACTTGTGTGCTCTCTTCCCATTAGCCAAGTTCGCGCATTCAATTCGTCTTCGCAGCACCTTATCGAAGATGGCGCCCGTCCGCCCGTCCCTCTTTAAGGCAACCGCGGCGTGAAACGTCTTCCGCGCGCGACCGGAGGAGACGCTCCTTTTGAATGGGAGCAATGCGAGAAATCCACGGAGCGTGCCTCCGGGTTGCGAACTCGTAGCTCACGGAGTTCACAGTAGGCGACGACGAGGTGAATGCGACAGCGGCGAGGGCGGTGGCGGAACTGCGAACTACGGAGGATGTGAAAGGGTGGGGCTTGTCATTAGGAGGGAACAAGAGTTGGAAAGTTATCCATCGCTAATAATTTTCTCAAAATATTTAAGGTAGTTATTAAATAATGTACTTTTCTAATTTGAACGGGAAGTTTTCAAAATGAAAAATATTTTATTTTGTATCTTTTATAAAACAAAGTTTCGTATGTATTATTCGATTTGGGTAGTAAAAACTAAGGAGGTATGAAAATACTTCTTTTTTGATCACCATAAATGTATTTTCGTTTAATATTGTTATACTTTTATATTTAGCATACAATGTTAAACCATTTTTCGTACATATTTTAGTGTTGATTTGCATCTGTTCAGTATTTTGGGATTCTCAACTAATAAATTTACTTCTCCTTAAATTGCATGAACTCTAAAAAATTTATTGGGCGAATGCTAAATGAGAACAGATGAATTATAATATGACGTAAGATGAGAAAATAATTTAAATAACAACATAAATTGATAACTAAGGAAAGTTGTTTGAAATTCAGCGTTTTGAAAGTAAAATCACGCCAAGAGAAATTGCGAGAAAGAATTCATTGCCAGTTTTCAATACAATCTAGGAAAATATTTAAAATTTAAAGTTAGGTATTTTATTTATATAATTTAATGGAAATGAAATAGGTGAAGTTTGTATTTATTGAAAACTTTAAATTTAATTTTTAGGACATTCTCCTTTACGACAGGTATGAATATTAATATTTGTAGCTTCGTAATATTACAAATTCAACAATTGAGATTACTTTCAACTACAGGTTTCGTTTTGTTGACCCTAAAGAAAGAACTTTATCTTGCTTGTATCTAAAAATGACAAAATTGTAATCTTCGATTTCCATTTAGATTTTAAAATTCACTTTAAACGTTTGAAATAGTTCAAAATGTTCGTTTGGTTACCTGTTTTATGAATTATGAAGAAAGAGGAAATACATTATTGAATGAATTTATTACTGCTGAGATGAAATTGAAGGGAGGCTTTCTTTTGTCCAGTTAATTCATTGTGACTTCCTATTTTTGCATTTTGTCCCACGAGAAAAAGCTTCGGTCCCACTGTGGTGAAGAATCCGCAGAAGGTCTCTTCGAACGATGAAGGGCTACTCCGACGGGCGACGGAGGCGGCGGCGGTGCAAACTCGCTAACTCGCTCCGTCGCGAGCGCGTTGCTTCATTTGTTAGCGAAATCCGCAGAAGTTTACCTTCCCCCTCCCCGTCACCCCCCCCCCNCCCCCCCATTTCTGCAGTGCTGGTGGTGTGGAATATCTGCATAACTCCCCATTCGCCCACGGAAGGAGATGTGCTGCTTCTCCACCCCCCCGAAGGCGCGCGTGTTCGTATCACGTGCGTGTTCCCCGGAGAGAGATGTGAGCCTTGCGGAACTCCATGCCATTTCCCGATTCGACTTTCTGCTTGTACGTTCGTTTTAAAGTTGCTTCGGGGATGTGGTGACAGTTCGAAGAGTTTGTTCGCGAGAGATGGAAGGACGTCGAGGTGTAGATGAAGTTTACGGACGTTCGCTCTGTTTTCCGAGAGGGACATTTGAATTGATGCGCGGGGTTGAGATTTTCGATATGTTTGTCGATTTGGTTCTGAAGTTGTCTGGTGTCGTCCGAAATTGTAAAGCTTTTGGAAATGGAAGTCCCTTTCAAGTTGTTGTTTATTACCTTCTGACGAAATAGACGTGTATTCACTTTTGACAGTTTACATCAACATTTTTAACGTGTCTTTAAAAATTTTACTGTGACGTTTCTAACATTCACGTGTGAATTAATACAAACACTTTAAAGAAATTAAATGCGCTTAGATGTTCCAAACAATTTTTGAATTATTTCTTCTACAACAAATAATTAATGTAATGTACTACATGATGGAAATAGTTTACATTAGACTCATTATGTGCGAGCCATTTTCTTTGGACATATTTGTATCAATGATCCATGGCAGTAGAATGCTAGTAAGAATGATTCAATCCTATTGTAACTCCTATTGTTTTGTTGACAGTATTTTCAGGATGAGTGATTAAACAACTGATATTTGTACATGTTGAGGTTAACACATCAACACGAGTGCTCAACAACACTTGTTTAATAATGTTGATATTGTTTGTCATGTTGAGGCAAACTTATTAACAAAATCAGATATCTTAATGCCATGTGTCTCAAAAAAAAAAAAAAACTAACTTCGCCATAATTACATTATGGTGTAATAAACCATAATTACATTCCTACACAAATAAAATATGACACTATACATTGAACTCACTGATCTATTTCTATTCATTGATAAAAATATTTTTTGTGAAAACAAAATTTCTTTATCGTCGTGAATGCTACCACGGACGTGAGGGTAGTAATACAAAATTACCGCTGTACCCTTCCGTGACATCTTACTAGTAACGTTAACAGGATTGACGACGGCTTAATTTACATTGCCAACGAAAGGCGAATAATGTGCTACTGGGAATCATATATATCTTTCTAAAATATTTCATAAATAGTTAAATAATGTATAACTTACTGCCCATAGATGGACCAATACAATTTATTTTGTTTTTAAGAACACAAACGTTTGTAAGTTATAAATTACTTACTTATTTTAAAATTATATAATCGACGTAATTTGCAGAGTTGTATAATGTATTAAAGTAAGTAATATGTTAAAGTATTTAAAGAATATACGAATAAATGACTTACTTGATGGTCCTGGCCCGTGTTTTTCTCCGGTTTTCCTTCGGGCAGAGGCGGATTTCTTTTACAAGTTCTCTAGGCTTTTGTCTAGGGGTGCGTTTATTGAAACAAGAATTAGTGAATTTAGTGTTCAATTCTTATGATTAATAAACACAATACTGAGAATAATCTATAGTTCGATAATAATTCGTACATGTAAAATATTTTTTGTGTTAGAATATCATGTTTGTAATTTATTAGTATTATAACATGTAGCTAACTTTTTATCTTATCTAGGAATTTTTGTTGAAATTTTTCATTCCGCCTCTGCCTTCGGACACTTGTTCAGAATTGTTGGGATGGTCCCTTGATTGCATCGGGAGAGTAAATTAGTTTATTGTCCTCCACGCGGTTATACGCAGTTTGTACTACTTTCTTGACAATAAATTTATTTATTTACTTCAAAATGAAGAAAAATATGTGTCAATAATGAGGAAATTTATAATAAGGCGGTGTTGATTGATTATTTATTAGTTTTATTAACGAAGGGGTGAAATATGGTCGTCGATGTTTTGCCGTAAGATGTATTTCAGGGGGACTATATTTGGACCCAGTCGCCTGTAAACCCACCGATTAAATCCCTCGTTTGGATCGGGAAATGTGCTATTTTATTCCATGCTGCGTCTTTGGCAGACTGTCAACTGCAGTTATCTCATTAGCGAGACGTTTTTATGGACCTTTCTTATTCACAATGAAATAATGCGTGCTTCCCGGGGAAATGATCACTTTACTATTTTGGTTTTTTTTATATTTACGATCCATTGAAGAAGAAAAGATTGTTTAACCATTGATTTTTTGTCGTTCCGTGTTACAACTGATTTCTGGGACGATGTGATTGGGTAAAGCCTGAACGTCTGTTTGTTAAATTCTACTGCAATTAACGTCCATTATAAAATCTGTAAATAAATAATTGAAACCTTACGAACTTCATATCACAAAATAAATTCTATTCCTCCATACTAACGTCGTAAGACATTATTGTTTATTTATTTATTTTGTCTGTTTGTTAATTTCTAATAGTTAAATGAGCGAGGTTTTATGTAATCGCTTATTATTTGTCTCCCAAAGATGATTTAAAATTACAGTTTTTTTTTGTAATATGAGTTACATAGTTTTAAACTACAATTGCATTTTCAAGATGAAGTATAATAATTTGTAGATGTAATCGATTGTCAGTACAATCGATATCTTCAGGTCAGACTAATAATGTTTAGTAATTCTGTTTAAACAAACGTCAACATTTTCTCCTTGTCGAAATATTTTATAGAAAGAAAATCAGAACTATATCAGAAGTGTCTTCTTCCAAGCCCAGGGTTTTCTCCGATGTTCCTTCGGGTAGAGGCTGATATTATATACAGATTTATTGTAATCTCGATTACAGAATTATTTTAATTGACACGATTTATGAACAATACATTCTGAATTATCTGTAGTTCGATAATAATAAGTACTTGTGAACTATCTTTCTTATGCTTTATTAAGTATTTATTATTTTGAATCCGCCTCTGCCTTTGGGTTCTTGATCGGAATTGATGGGATGGTCCCTTGCTTGTTTCCGGAGAATGTATTCGCTTATTGTCCTCCACATGGTCACATGACGCAGTTTATAACTTTTGCATTTTTGACAATTAATTAATTCATTTAAGAACATTAGTAATTAGAAATCCAGGGAAAACGTTTACAAAGGAACGGGAGAATATTATGAGGATACCCATCCTGGCCCGGGTTTTTCTCCGGTTTTCCTTCGGGCAGAGGCGGATTTATCATACAGGTTCTCTAGGCTTTGTCTAGGGGCGGGTCTATTGTAACAATAAATCGTGAATTTAGTGTTATTTCAATTTTTAAGCACTATACTCAGAATAATCTATNTGCCTGAGATATTGAAGAGAAATAATTTCCTTAACTGGTTTCACCTTGTGTTTTTAGGTCTCGGAAAGTGTATCTCTCGTAATAAGCAAATTACGGCACCAGAACTACATTACTTGGAAATAACTTCGGCGTTTTCCTTCTCCGCCATACAGCATATCATTTACTCGCCACACAAATTTCATCAACTATTCATAACTTACCGCCACCCCGTTGCCACGCGATAATAGCCGTCTATTCTTCGTAAATAGCCACGTAACGACAGCTATTAACGTCGTAAAGTTAACGCTACTCCGCCCTTTAAAAAACGTGAAAGGGAGACAGTTTCCCCGCGTCGACGTCGGACGTTTACGTTCTCGGTCTGCGAGTGAGGAAAAGGTGTTTCTGTGACGTTCTTATCGTCGTCGCTACGGTCCCCAACGACGCCCTCGGATAAATACCAGGAATAGGGGGATAGCACGAATATCGATCTGACCCAGGATTACAAGTGTTGAAACCTCTGTTCGTTCAAAGTCTTGCTTCGAAATTCATCAACCTTCTAAAAGAGCACTGTCTAACTCATCTTAACCCGCAGGCCATTTTTATTAACTTTCGATACTCTCGGCACGGGATGGGGTCTCACGACGAAGAAAACTATTGGGTGATATTTATTAATTTATTTGTAGAAAGATATTTTAATTCTTATCAACAATTTTACATTATTCCACGTTGGAAAAATTAAATAATATACTTCTTTAATTAAAAAAATATTTTTAATTTTTTGTATTAGAATATATAATAATAAACTTTATTGTCAAAAGAGGAGTTACAAACTGCGTATGATCACGTGGAGGACAATAAACTAATTTACTCTCCGGAAGCAAGCGAGGGACCATCCCATCAACGCCGATGAAGGACCCTAAGGCAGATGGGGATTTAACACTTCAACATACTCGTAACGATAAAAAATAGTTCGACACGTGTTAAAGTATTAACAAATACCAACATATATTGTATTTAAAAAAACACAGAAAAGTAATTTAACAAGTACATATTATTATCAAGTTATGAATTATTCGTAAAGTATTGTTGATAATTCGTAACTATTAAATAACACTAAATTCGCTAATAATTGTTTCAATTAATGCAGTCCCTAGGCAAGAGTTTAGCGAGTCTGTATAAAAAATCCGCCTCTACCAGAAGGAAAACCGGAGAAAAACCCGGGCAGGATGGAGCTACAGAATTATTGTACACATCCGTGCCAGGGTTGTGTACATATACAACGAAATTTATGTGAATAATAAGACGTAAGACAAGATCGCAGGAAAATAGTTTTGAAATCGTTGTCAGATATTTTGAAAGTACTACAATAGAAAGTTTTTTGTGTTGTGTAATGTACGAAGGATTAATTACGAAAACAATTTTTTATTTTCTTTCACTGTATGTGTCACGTCGAGTGTTTGTTCTGACAACGTAATTTGTAACACAATGTTGCGATCCCCAACGTTTTTGATGGAAAATTTGATGTAAAATAAACTAGTTGCACAGTTGGACAGCTCTGTTTTAAAATATACATTTTTCGTGTATAGAAATCTCTTAGATTGCGGTGAACCTCACCGCCAGTTAACAGATTAATTATGTTATGTTGAATGAAAATGGGAGACGGAACCGGGGTTCGAACCCGGGACCCTGAGCTCAGCGCGCTCATGCGCTTACCTACTGCGCCATCCCGTTCGCCTCGCGGACCCGTCAACCATCCTCATTCAACTTGCGAGACCCAGAGACCTCTGAGGTGGTCTTGTAGAGACTAAACTCTTCATATCAGGCGACTCCCTTAGGAAGTACTTTGTTTTGGGTAGTATTTTCCATTTCTGGTTCACAAACATATAAATCTCTTAGTCTCTACGAGACCACCTCAGAGGTCTTTGTGTCTCTCAAGTTGAATGAGGATGGTAGACGGGTCCGCGAGGCGAACGGAACGGCGCAGTAGGTAAGCGCATGAGCGCGCTGAGCTCAGGGTCCCGGGTTCGAACCTCGTTCCCGTCTCCCATTTTCATTCAACATAACATAATTAATTTTTTCGTGTAGTTTGTCTTGGTGTCCAATATTTTGTGAAGCTTTTAGAATATTAATTGATATCACTTCTCTGTAGATATCATGTAAGCAGTTAAGTTTTTTTTTTTTTTTTAGGGGGACTTTTGATTTTTCCCTTCAACGCAAAACTGTTAAATCTGCCACGGCTTTAGGATCTATGATCAGAATTGATGTCAAGTTCTCTTGATTGTTTCTGGGGAGTAATTTAGCTTGTTTGTCGTCATCCGCAGTTTACTACTGCTTTTTTTACTACAAATTATTTTTAATTTTATATTTATTTATTATCAGTCTCATGATAAAATTGGTCTTTGTGCATTTAACCACTAAAGGTGACGTAAAATGCATTGTGAAATGCCTGGTTATTATTAAATTGACGAATTGGATGATTATGATTGATAATGTAATATTGTTAAATAAGTTTGAGTTAAAAAAGTTAATTAAGAAAAGTTGGTGTTTTAGAGCCCCTGTGACTATTTATTTTCTGACGATTTACTCTTGTTTGCCGTGGAAAGTATTTTAGAAGACATTACTACACAATTGTATGCAACAGATTGTTTCTTAAACAGTTTTTTTTGTTAAATATTAAACTCGTACACGGACAGATGAACTAATTAAAAATTATGTGTACTTCGTATCTTTACGACAAATCTGCACACCTTAATCAAACGTACAAAATATAAGAAACAAATTATTTTGTCTTATTAAGCTTTTAAATTTAGTGTTAATATTTAAATTACGAAGTATTGTATAAATTGTAGGAACAACGTTGGCGGCAGAGTTATAGATAGCAAATTAAAATGTAAGATATTATGTCTATGTGTTTCATTTATATCTCGCCAAACAGTTTCAAATTTATAAATAAAACTTACTTTGTTAGTTTCGCCAACCATTAACTTTCTGACAAAAAGTGTACGGTTGACGAGACTAACAAAATTATTTTTATTTTTAATCGCTCCAATAAAACGTCACCAATGGAATAGACATTTAATAGAGTATGTCAAGTTTTCATAATGTTTAATAACTTCGTATACTTCATCACCATCATGATAATCATCTCTAATGCTATCATATTGATTAAGCCGTGGGAGATCGGAGCAAGGCATTGGTATGCAGTTTTACTGAAGTTCTTTTAAACTCGGCCATGTGTTTTCGTTATTTCAACAAAGAAACCAGAATTTCATTAAATTCGTTTCGTGATGAGATTCTTTAATTCCAAGTTTTGAAAGTCATTTACTGTTTTAAAATTATCCTACCAACAATTAAGGAATAAAAATACTTTTCCGACATTTCTATCTTTAAAAGTTATCTATCAAACTGTAAATGACCTACGAAATACAACTAATTGTTAACAACAATTTGAAAGGTTTTCTAGTTTTTTTCGTTTTTTATTAAATTTTTTATTATCAATATACTATAAATTATGATACACTTTTATTTTCAAACACTTTTTTAATTGTTTTGTTGAAAGCAATGAAGGGAAATGCGATGTTTCTAAAAGTTTTTTATACCACTTTATTATTTACCCCACATATGCCAGGCAATCTATTTTGATATCAAAGTCAAACTATCCCTGAACAGGTCCTGAAGCTGCCCAAGGGGTTCGCGGAGGGTAGAGCTTCGCAATTACTTGACCTCGGCACTAGGAGGAGGAAATGGGGTAAGCATACCGCTCCGACCAGTTTCACTCCAGGATAAATCCTGGTACTCATTTTACATCAGGCTGAGAAGCCTGGACGTGGATGAGTGATGAAAAAGCCCCACCTCACCTGGGATCAAAACCCAGCTATCAAGCTAGCAACTCATCGCTCTACTAAACCACAGTCTTTTTTTAAATCTTTATTTTAATTCAAAGTTAATGTTTTTTCATTAATGTTAAACGTTTTACACTCCGTCAGTATCTTCAAATAACATTTTCGTGATTTTAAGAACATCACAAATCTGCCTAGAAAGGTCATATCTTTTATACTCGTTTATTATCGAAATGGTAGGTAAAATTAATTTCTAATAATCAGTTGAAACTAAAAAATTGAATCAAATGTATATTCTAAATTAAAATATGAATGATTACTTCTACGTAGCAAGTCTGTTTTATTTACCTGAGTAATAAGGCAAAAACTACATTCCCCCATATCCTCTAGCTATGGGAAGTTTCACTCGACTTCGTATTTAGCATTAACAATTTAGAGATGCGAATTTGTTAATTGTTTATGACGTATCAGACGCATCAGTGATTTCACTTGTCTGGAATCAAGATGCCAAGTTACATCGTTTTGCAATATAAGAATCCAAAAGCGTCCTTTCTTTATGTAATTTTTAAATGTTGTTATCTCGGAAAAGGGTAAAACGTGAAATAATAGGGAATCCTTGACGCACCAACGTTACATATTAATGATCTAAAGTACAGTACTTGTTTATGTAATAGTACTTGATGGAAGAGTGATTAACGGAGAAGAGAAAGATTGGAGAAAGAAAATAAAAATGTATTGCTGAGTGCGTGGCAAATAGAATGGGATAGAACATCTAAAGGCAGAGATTTGTACCAATTAGTAAAGTTACCAAATTCGGAAGAACTGCCAACTTACTCAATTGATTCCTCCTATGTCGTACATTACTCGACTTAGTGATATTTTCATCTTATACGTTGTATTCACTGCAACCAAATTTGACAAAATACCTCTAGGAGAGTACTAATTTACTATGTCCTATTAATAAAATACATTGCATGAATTATCCAAGAAATCTTAATTTTTTAATCTACTTTCAACGAAATTCATTTTACGGTAGTCTCTGTGTTGTTTCCATAGCTTTGGTACACACGTAAGGTATGTGTAAGTGCTACCAAACGAATATTTAATTTCAAACGACAATCTGAGGCAGTCCAAGTCTTAACGAGTGTCGGGGTTTTTGTTCTAAAATATTGGTGGTGGCTGCCCTGAAACACCACTCGAGTCCGCCATCTTTGTTCTTTTGGTGTCCATACTGTCGATAACGTGAGTATACCAAAGGTGAATTATGCAGAAAGGCATAGGAAGTGGTTCAGCCCGAGTGCAGGAGTTGCAGAAATTTTAACGAACCATGGAGACTTCAAGAGAGATTTGAAAAGATTTAACCTACTAGATGATGACAAGTGTGATTGCGGAGAAAATTCGGAAACAAGGGAACGTGTATTTTGGGACTGTATATACCATGGGGAAGAGAGAGAGAGCAAGATATCTCAGCAAAACGAATACTTAAACAGTGGTGAGTACGCTCGGACCAGAGAAAAGTGGGAAGACGATTTGAAAGTTTCAAAGAATATGTAGAAGGAATAAAAGAGAAAAAAACGGAATGAAAAGTAATTGAAGACGAAAGAAGAACCAAGAGATAATGTCGTGATATATCTGAAGATGAGGACACGACTTGAAACAAATACATGAAGAAAATAAAAGGAAACTTATTTGTGTGGTTTGCTTCGTTCGGTTAGGAACGAAGAGTCTAAGGGAACATTTGCGTATTAATGTTTTACGATGTACTGTGATTTAAAAATTAATAATGGAAATAATTTGGAAGAAAACATTGCTGACTATGAGAAGATCGTAAGATTCGTTCAATGATCGATGAGCACAGCCAGTGCAGAGACAGTTGCCGCAGTCCGGTGCGCCATCATCGTGAACCACCCGCTGCGAGGTGTTGGGAATGTTGTAGGTCGGCGACGACAGCGCTGCCAGTGGATGCGAGCAGAGTGAGTCGTTAGCGTGTTCTCACAAAGCGCCCGCCGCCGTGTTCTATCTATCATCGCTGCACAAATAGTGGCGGACGGACGGAGGCTGCTGTGGCGAACCTTGAGTTGAAAGGGCGTGGAAGTGAGAGGAGCGGTTTGATGGGCTTCGAAGGGACAGGGGATGAATGGAAGGCGAGTTTACAAAGGGTGAGCAGCGGCCCAACAGGGCTGGTTGGGATGGAGATGCCGACGATAATACTCCTAATACTTTGTGTTTCGGATGACAAAAGGATCAAGTCATATTCCTTCCTCTGAGTAAATTTTTTTCTTCATAGTAAACTATAAAGTTGTAAAAGTTAAAAAGCTAAAAAATTGTAATGACTATTGTGACATATATTATGACGTCACAATCTGGGTCCTTGCCTGGTGAATATGCATGAATAATATATTGTGATAACTTTCGGTCAGGTGAATATGGTGACGAGCCGGAATCGAACCCGGGATATCCNAATCTGGGTCCTTGCCTGGTGAATATGCATGAATAATATATTGTGATAACTTTCGGTCAGGTGAATATGGTGACGAGCCGGAATCGAACCCGGGATATCCGCATGATCGCAGGGATGTTAATCACTGCACCAACTGAGTCTGGGTGGAAATGATGTGCAGTTGTGGAAAGCGAATGGGTGGTGTATTGGTTAACACCCCTGTGATCAAAGCAGAGATCCCGGGATCGATTCTCGGCTCGTCGCCATTTTCACCTGACCGAAAGTTATCACACATCGTCTCCACGTGTAGAGTACACGAACAAAAAATACATGCAGATGACATCGTGTACATTTTCCTGACGATGACCCAAATAGCGGTCGAAGCATTGAGTAAAAATAAAAAAACTTTGTCTACTAAAAAGAGTATAAAAATTACTAAATTAATTATGAAATTTCATCCTAGATTTTTACAAATAAGAAGGAGTTTTATAAATTCGGTATAAAGTCCTTTCTCTGGATAACTCGATGGTTGTTGTATTAAATGAAATCTTATTCGTGTCGATTAGATATGTCCTGCAACATCTGGAATTCCCCAAATCACATTGTCTCTTAATTTTAAGAGTTTTCTTTAAATTGAATGTTTGAAAATTCGGGATTTCTCTGTTTGTTATTGTTTTTCGCCTCTTATAAATAACTGGTTTCTTTTCGTAACGTTTTTCCTTTTCAAAGTTCTTAAACATATTTTACCTCAGTTGAGACAGAAAAATAAATGTATAATCTTTGGATTCCTCTATCCAAAGAGAAGTAAAACATTTCATAATGTCAATATTGTTCTTCAGCAATTATGCCAAATTAAGCCGCTACGATTAGCGAAATACTTTAAATTGATATCTTTTAGATACTATATTTCTTTTAAAATAAATTATTACCCTTTGTAGGTCTCACAGACTATTTGAAGGATTCGCATTTAATTCTACTCAATACACGATGACTTAAGCTTATTGAATTACTAGCTGAGTACCCGCAGCTTACCTCGCGCGAGTTCTGTAATGTTTCCAACTTTATTCCTTCTCAAACCATTCACCGCAGCGACACCGAAAATTCTGTACTCGTCATATCCTTTCCTGAAGTGTTACACCTTTTATATGTCATACCCTTCCCCTGTGGTTTATGAGGCTGATCGTGGATTGAAGCAGCATCGGAAATGTCATTAATATTCGCAGCGACCCCTAAACCTTTGATCTACTTGTTTCGGTAACTTTCGTATAGTTTAACATGTGTACCCATTCCCATCCTTACCACGAATATCTTATACTCAAAGTGCTTCTTGTAAGGTTGTCAATCATATGTGTATAAAGTTTAGTTAAATTTTGCTCGAGACAATCAAGAGTTAGGGTGGATTGCACAGGATGCATATATGAAACATTTTAACCCCCATTTCACCCTCTTAGGGGTGAAGTTTCGTACAATTCTTTCTTGGCAGACGGCTACAACCTAAAAGGAATCTACCTGCTAAATTTCAAGTTCGTAGGCTTGGTACTTTCTGAGATTTCGTGATTAGTCAGTCAGTGGTATTTCCCTTTTATATATTTCGCTTTTATATTTAATTGCAGACACTTACCATCCGACGGGTGTTTACTCAAACTTTTGAATTTTTTTACGTAAGAGTCTATATTTACGTAAGAGTTTACGTAAGTAATTTTTATTTCATAGTAAACTGAATCCAGCGTTCTCAAAGCAGCATTTGGCACGCGCACGGAGGTATGCCGTCGGTTCCGACATGCCATACCTTAAAAGTCTTGTGAAATCTAAACTATTTATCCGAATTTTACGATTAAATAACGATTTGTATCTTTGTTAAATGCACAAAACAATCAAATTTAAAGAATCCATTAAATTTGATGAAGATTGATTTTTTCCTTCTTAAATTGCTCACTCAAATTGAAGTATTTCAACACTTCTATTTTAAATAAAGTTTTTTCATTACTTTAGGTTAATCTTAGTAGATAGACATTAGATGCTGTCGCGGACCTTTTTTGTAGAACTCTTCGTGGTTAACAATATCGCTACTCATATTTGTCATCTATCTCTAACCGTTTAGGCAGCGTAAGTCAATAGGGCTGATTTTTCTCCTCGATTTCGTCGATATTTATCTTCAACATCATTTTCTATTTTTCTTTTCTCACATTAAAAAAATAAAAGTTAGTCTATGTTCATCCTAGACATCTAAACTATCTCCTTGCTAAATTTCATTACAATAGGTTCTGTGGTTTAGTCGCGATTAAGTAACAAACAAACAGACAGACACGCTTTTGCATTTATATATATATTTGAAGACAGCTATAAATAAAGATATAAAATAACATTTCATGTCTTGGATAAAATCTGGGCATTATTTTATTGTATCAGAAAGAGAATAAGGCTTGATTCGTAAATTAAGAATACTGTGAAACGTATCTGATAGCGAATGTTAACGAAATCCGAAGCGTATCAAATACAATGAAACTAAGAAAATGGAAGAAAAGAAAGATACATTTGTGAAGATAACGATAGAAAATGACGTTGGAAGAAGAGGACAATAAAACTGGCAAATTAATGTCAGAGGGCTTTGCACCAACACGAGCTGCTGACGAATTATCACGAGATACGAGAAAGGCTAAAAGTACATCGAATGTTAGAAAGGCGGAGCTGATGAAGGTGTGTGGAAGTAGGATCTAGTACGGCTGGAGCAAAGTAAATTACGATTTTGAGAGATATTGAAAGGCTGAAAGAGAAAGAACTACGCCGTAAATACAATTGGCGAATGAAAGACGAAATGAGATTAGTTGAGCAAAGAGAGAAGGATACATGGAACCATACAATTGAAGAACCGTATTGGAGTTACGAAGAAAAATAAATATCGTCTAGAATTTAAAGTTTATATCGCGACATGGAATTATTAAATAAAACAGTGTGGAATTATTGAAAGAAAAATATATATATTGAGAGATGTTGTGTGATGATTATAGTTACTCATGACCGCACTGATATTCGCATAAACATTAACGAGCTTTCCCAATTAACTGATGAAAATTTTGTTTCAAAAACTTATCTTCGACAAAAATCATCCAATTTATTCGGTTTTTAAGTGTTTTGAACAGTTTTTATTGTTTATCACTATCATTTTGAGTTTAGTTATGATTTCTTCGTAGTTAAATTATAAGTTTGGTTATCAATTATTATTTTTGTGGAGAGAGCTTTTCCAGAAACATTAATTTTTGTTCGTCATAGCAGGACTGGATCATTGTAGTAAGGATTATTTACTTGTAGAGCCTTAAACTTTAAAATAAAATATTCCATGTGATGTTAATATATTATTTAATATCCAATAAAAATATTATTTTTAAATATTGCGAATTATGAAACTAGTTTTATTATGTGAAACGCGTCAGTTTGTTCTGTGATAACCGGGTTTTTCGTCGTGGTAGCAAATTCCCAACATTTGTGCACAGCTAAGTTGAATCAGGTCAGCTTTTCACCCGATGTTTCTTTGACCTATTCCAGGCCAATGACTGTTCGGTAACTTTTCACCGGTAATCTAACATTTCAATTCCTGAACCCAAACCTGGCGCTTCGTATGAAGAGCAGACCTTCTGCCCTGAAATTAGTCACTCCGAGGATAAAGTAATATGTTATGAAAAAAATTCTTGCAGTTTGACCAATTATTTATTTAAAGATTTCTCTTATATTTTATTGTAATTATTATAAATAATTGGCCATACGGCAAGAATTTCTTCTGGTAATTTCCATTAGCTGAAAACATTATTGTCGTATCGTGAAAAAAAAACTGTCCTTTTATTTTGATTTTAATGTATTTTTTAAAAAATGAATACGGGGGTGGNAAACTGTCCTTTTATTTTGATTTTAATGTATTTTTTAAAAAATGAATACGGGGGTGGAGAGATATTACGTTTTCCAAGTAAACGTAACTAGGTCATGTGCGAAGAGAATTTCTGTTGAATATAGCAGGAGCATCACAATTTCTTGGAATTACGAAACCGTAGGATACAATGTACAGTGTTCTATTATTGACAAAAGTATTTCATACACATGAACAGAACAAAAGAGAACTGATATATACGTTGCGGTGAAAGAGGAAAGATGATGTTGAAAGAGTTGAGGGAGGACCGAAGCCCTGGAAAAGGAAAGATCGTCTCCGGGGTCATCAGAGGCAATTCCTCCCAATTGGACTAAGGCACTCGCCGCTAGCTCGCTCGCTCTTCCCTGGAACCAGCTGGCCACAGATGCGGCTGTGACGTCGCTCTACCACGCTCCCAGGAACCCTTCCCCTCTCCCGAGGGTTCCATCTCCCTCCCCCAATGGATCTTGTATCCCCCTCCTCCCTTGTAATGGGGGTGAGCACCCCTCCACAGGCTTCGGATGGAGTTTCGCGGTGAGTGCAGATCTGGTCTCGAGCTTTGCGATACCTAATATGTTCGTTGATGATATGTATATTGTTATAATAATAATAAATTTAGTAAAAAATGAGTAACACGCATGGAGGACAATAAACTAATTTACTCTTCGGAAACAAGCAAGGAAACATCCCGTCAATTAAGATCTAGGGCTCTAAGGCTCTGTCTCCACATCGCGTTGCCCACAGCCGGTACGACGGATCGAAGGCAACGCTGGATGTACATTTAAATGGGACGATCTCCACATTCAGCGTTGCGTATTTTCCGTTTGTCATTTCCACCGTCCTCCTGCTGCGTCGGTTTCGGGCTGCACGTTGTGAAGAAATGAGAGTGTAACACACAGTATCTTATGGCGTAATCTGCACATATCCAGACATGTCGCGCGGAGCCGCGCGACCTTGAGCGTGGCGATCGGGACCACCTTTGACGAAGGCTGTGCCTTGAGTCGTTGCCTAGACATTTAAACCGATCCGAATAACAGGAGTGAAGTGTGGAGGAGTCCACCTACTCAAATGCTTTTTGATTCATCTGGGACGTAATTGAATGTTTGATTTCATTTTTATTATGTAAACAATTTCCTAATTTTGTCAAATAAGATAGAGACAATTTTCTGGCTTTGAAGAATTTACCTTTTTGGTCCTGAGCATTTTGTAGTGAATTAATTAAAAATGAATGAGAAACACGCTGTTTCTAAACATTATTTAAATGTTTCATTATTTTTCTAAAAAAAAGTAAATTTGTTGATTTATCTGTGCTATTAATTTTTGTCTTTAAATAAGGCAATCTTTTATCTTTTTCGCACTGAGAGAAAGATGTCCCAAATTTGAAAAATCTATTTCTTCAAAGAAAGAAATAATTCAGACACGAAATTTAAATGGTTGGACTAAATTTACCATAAATTAGACAAGATTATACGTATTTCATTTACCAAATTCTGAGTTGTTATATTTTAACGAGTTAATTACAATTTTTAATCGTTATGTTGACAATACCTCTGCGAGACTACGTTGGTCCCATCAAACAAATCATTTTACAGAAAAAAGTTCCATGTTAAACTTTAAATTTGTCAATGGGTCGAAATATTTACGTTCGTTTGTATGAAATAATATATAATGGTTTGAAATTTAATTACAATATTATTTGGATGAACACCGTCACTCTCCGATGTAAATGTTCTTTACTTGGGAGAAATTTTAATTATTTTCTTCTTTCTTCAGGGAACTAAATCGCCGGTTGAAATGAAGCGCACTCCGTAGTCTCGCCTCCGTTCGAGGTCACAGCAGCATTCATTGCAGGTGACTGCTGACAGCTCGGTGCGGTAGCAACGGTTGTGTGCGTACAGATGAAAAGTTTCAAGGATGCGCTGCTGATCCGACNCTAAGGCATACGTGGATTGAAATTTTCTGCACATACTTACGAATAAGAAGTCAGCTACGTTTTATGATAACAGAACACCAACAACTTTGTATTATATAAAACAAAAAATATAGTTCACAAATACCTAGTAGTACGAACTATAGATATATTGTGTATTGTTGTATTTGTAAATGGGAAACGTAGCGTGTTATTGAAGCTTATCTACATGGAGCGATAGGAGTTAGGAGTTGGGTGGTGGAGGTTATTGTTAGTAGGTGGGCCCCTTAGCTGGGTTTGCCAACAACTTGGCCCACGCGGAGGGGTTAGTAGAAGCGGTTAGTTATTGATACTAGAGGAAGGAAGGTTTGCTTTTCAGTAGTCACTGCTATATGAAATGGGACATTAATGTGAAAAGCTACCCATCGGGAATCGAACCCGGGATGACTTGATGAGAAGCGACAACACTACGACCTGCGCCATCGGTGGGGCAGTGATATATATTGTGTACAAATCCCGACTATTAAAATAACGCTAAATTCGAGATTAATTATTTCAATAGATTCTCGCCCATATGCACATTATTTTACGGAATGTGTGATGAAAAGAGTTGACGGGCAAACTATTGAAATCCTTATGACCTCTGATTTGAACAACTCGAAGAGTATTTCATTAATTAAAATTAGCATCAATATCACGTTGACATTTCTCTCAGGAAATGTGATTAGATATTTAAAAAACAAGTTTCGTTCATTTGTTCGCGTTACATTCAGTCGAATCAAAGGAAAGAGTAACTTCGAGTGTATATTTTTTATATAATTTTTTTGTATTTTGTGAGACTCGTTAAATAACACTGTGTTGGAGTGTTTTTAATTATCTCCATTTTGATGTATGTTCGTTTGTTTCCAGGTTAGTACCAGAATATTCCCACGCTTTCCCGTTGTTGAAGGGTGAGTTATATTTTATCATCTACTATTTGACTTTCCTACGAACTTGGCTCATCTGGGGGTTTGAATCGTTGTTACCAGAGGTGGAAAGTGTGTGCACTGATCACTACTCCACGGGTCGCCCCTAAGATATTATTAAATACTTGTTTCCGCGTTGTCCAATTTATCGTAGCCCGCGGGCATATTGTCAATACTCTTTCCATCGACGTGTCCGCTGCAGGATGCGGTTCGGTAAAATGCTGCGCTACGAATTAAAGTATTATGTCATCTTTATTTATTAGTAACCTGATGTTTTGATTCTAATCATCATATTTAATTTTTTTAGAGCTGGTAAAATGAAATAGTATACTCTTTTTCAAAAAAGTATTTTTATTTCTTATGATTAAATAAATAAATTTATTGTCAAAAAAAGTAGTATAAACTGCGTATGACCATGTAGAGGACAATAAACTAATTTACTCTCCGGAAGCAAGCAAGGGACCGTCCCATCAATTCCGATCAAGAGCCCTAAGGCAGAGGCGGATTGAAAAATTTCAGAAAAAATTTCTAGATAAGATAAAAAGTTAACTATGTGTTATGTTGATATTCTTGTAGTATTATGTTTGTAATTTTACACAAAAATTTTATTTTACATGTGCGAATTATTATGGAACTATAGATTATTCTGAGTATAGTGTTTACAAATCATAAGAATTGAAATAACACTAAATTCTCGATTTCTTGTTTCAATAAATACGCCCCTAGACAAAAGCCTATAGAACCTGTAAAAGAAATCCGCCTCTATCCGAAGGAAAAACGGAGAAAAACCCGGGCCAGGATGGGGCTACAGAATTTATGTACACAACCGTTCCAAAGCTGAGTACACATAAAACTAAATTAATATGAGTCATAAGACAACACAATCATGCAAGAAAATAGTTTTTGAAATTATTATTGTAAGATGTTTCTCTCACCAGATATGCCACATGAAATATTAATTCTAACAGCTTAGGTTGATAACTCAAAGTTGTATCCCCCAACGTTTGATGAAAAATTTGATGTAAAATTTTCTGTAACTGGCCGCAAACGACCCGTGGACCTCCAGTTGGACGGCGCTCACTTATATTTTACACGTTTTCTACTCACGGAGTTATGAAAGACCTGGTAATAGAACGTGGATGGTTAAGGTAGTACTAGAGTGGGTAAAACTAAATCACTAAAATATCTTAAATCGGCGTAAATCAGTAGAGTAACATGTATTTATTGTGATTTCAACTTGAGAAACACACCTCACCGGCCATTTAAATTATATAATTGCAATTATATTTGATGGTGTGATACATTGCGTCTTATGGAGAAAACAATTATTTGCAAAAAAGATCTACTTTCAAATCATGAAAGCGATGGAAATTTATTTTGATTTGAATTAAATATCCCTTTGTAGTATTTTTTACATCACTTTCGTCTCTAGGTCACCGCACATCTGATGAATATATTTTACTTTTTCTGAGGTGAGATGCGAAAATCACGAAACAGTTGTCCTCGGCCGCCATGTTTGTACATTTTGCTCTTTTGCATTTCAAACGAGTGAAGATCCTGAATATTGTTTTTTCTATACTATTAACTGATAGATATAAATTAATTAATGGTTTTTCATCGTTATTATTCATATTATAGCGTTTTATGAGTTACAATACAAATAAATAAAACAATTATACATATCTGTAATTTGACGAACTTGGAGTGCTGACCGATATTTTAACAATTTGACAATTGGATTCCATTTGAAGTGCATGAAGTATGAATTTCCTCTTTTGTGCTCGTATGAGCTCTCAGTGATTCAAAACGTTCGCAAGCGCTGTTCATAATCCTCTATTCATAAATTAAATATGTTATTGGTTATTTTGCTGCTAATTTGCAGTAAATTGTGGATCAATATCCTCTCCAAAAACACTCATCTTTTTTCTTTTACGAATTTGCGAAATGATGACGCTGCTGATTAAATTTACCATAGATTTATTAAATAACAATGCTCTTCATTCATTCTCAGTAATAAGTAATAATTTACAATAACTATAATTTTTTTTATCTTAACAAGTCATTCTCATGTTCGTGAAGTTTCAATGTGTGAAAAATCCAATGATTTGGTTTTGTAAATGTTTTTCATGTTACTGATTAATATTTTATTGAAATATGAAAAAAACTGATGTGTCAAGTTATAAAAATGATAAATTGTGATGTATAAGAACTGAAGACCTCTCTCACATACGTATTGACGCTTTCCACCAATAAATTCATTGTCAAGTTGAATAGTGATTTTGATCAGATTTTTTGATAAGGTATGCACCACTTTCAAAAATAATCCTTAGCGACACATTTATAAAATTCTGTTGTAAAGTGAAAAATGCAATTATGGAATTTATTTGGAAGTGTCTCCATTAACATCGCTGTAATTGTTGTACATAGTTGAAAATGTAATTTTTGTACATAAAGTATGAAAATGTTTATTATGATAAAATTTTGGGAAAAGTGTTTTGTATAAATTTGAAGACAAAAACTATTAATGCTCTTTGAGGTTTGGTCATTCGATGGACTGCGATAATCGATTCATGTCCTCGTCAAAAACATTGTTAAAAACTACTTGTTTTTATTGCAATATTACCGAATGACTGCAAGTGCAGAGAGAACGAAGAGAGAGAAAACTGAGTTGGATGTGAGATTCAAATTTAGAGGGAAGAAGATTTTGGGTGTGACACACCAACTTCGGATGTAACATCCCAACCTTATGATATCCGAAGGTCGGGACATATCCTTTCTTTTCTCTGAATTTGGATTTTACGCCATAAAAATTCTAACAATTGGCAAATGAATAAACCTATTTCAAATTTATAAGACACGACATTGGCAGTGCAGGTGACCGATCACCCGTGTCGTTTTATTTTCACGTCACTCATCGTATTTTGCTGGTTTTTGTTCACTTTTTTATCTTGAAGACTAATGAACAAATCGGCACGTTTGCTTAAAATTACAATTTTTTATATTTAAAATTGGGATAGTTCGAATATTTTAAAAGATATACATGTCCTGGAACCTAATTTAAAAGGAATGTCAATAAACTGTTTTGAAAACTTCAACAATCTTCAATTTTATTATTTGTTACTCAATTCTTCTAATACAATTTTTTTGTTGAAAAAAATCCGTAACATAAATCTTAAGGATTTTAACCAAATAACTAAACGCGATTTTCAGGGTTAATTTATTTAAAAAAATTCTGGGGACCCCTCCCCGACCCCTCTGGGCAGTATTTCACAACCCCAAACCCCCACCCGAGGGACCACACCACAGGTTGAGCCCAGGGACCCTACACTTTCCTAAATCCGACCCTGCTTCCAGTCCTAGGGAACTCACACCTACAGTGTTATCTCCGTGTAGGTTTCATTATGTAACTGCATTGAAATAAGTATGAATGTTTGCTCATGATTTGCATCACATGGTTCGTAAATAATAAAGGTATGCGTTCTTGAATGTGAACATACAGTGCGATTTGCAATCACGGTTGAATGGCTTTTCTGTGGTTAGTGGAAACTACATTAGAAACTACGTTAGTGGAAACTACATTATAACTCGCAGCTAATTTTTATCTTATCTAGGAACTTATGCTAAATTTTTTTGAATCCGTCTCTGCTTTAGGGCCCTTGATCGGAATTGATGGGATGGTCCCTTGCTTGCTTCCGGAGAGTAAATTAGTTTATTATCCTCCACGTGGTCATACGCAGTTTGTACTGTTTTTTGACAATAAATTTATTATTATTATTATTAATGAAGTTGTACACGTAAAGTTCAACGCTTGTAAAGGTTAGTCTTGAGACACAACATGAAGGCATTTAGAGGTCCCTGGAGTGAGATACGTCAACGGTCTTCCGTCTGTTAAAGTTTAACGGCGACGTCAACTGTAATCTCACAGTGAGAACAGCTGCAGCGTTTATGCAAAAATGTTTACTATTAGGGCTTCGAATACTAACGTTTCAGTTGTGGTAAAATTATAACAGTATGTGTTGTATTTGTTTATTTAATATCCTCCATAAACTCCTCTCTGTTGCTCCAAATTTCGTCTTTTCATTTTTGTTGGAATTTCATATCTTTTTGTAAAGTAAAGCGGTCTTGGAAATCTAAAA
This sequence comes from Laupala kohalensis, assembly GCA_002313205.1. Lineage (NCBI taxonomy): Eukaryota > Metazoa > Arthropoda > Insecta > Orthoptera > Trigonidiidae > Laupala > Laupala kohalensis. The sequence continues at coordinate 324,820 of NNCF01127341.1, forward strand.
CATTCTCAGTTTTTGTTATTTGGCACTTACAACAGTTTCAACAAAATGCCTTAAATTAGGATATACAATAATTTTTTAAGCTCGATGAGTTACAACTTCAAACAAGTAATCTATTATGATTTTTCCATTAAATGTTAATATGCTTAATATGTTAGTGTCTATCCTGATAAAAAAAGTTTTTGGCACTTAGAACCATTACCATTTATATACCTTAATTTTGTACTAGCATTATTTATTTTCAAATTCATGTAACCTTATCGAAAATAATGCAGTATCACTACCTAACACCAATTGCCAACTTTAAGTACTACAAATTTCAGTAATATCTGAAGAAATATTAATAGTAGTCACAGAAGCGACTATTGCTGTAAAAAGCCAGTAACACACCAAACTAAATCACAGTGCGTTCCCGTCCATGTTTTTAGTTTCTTTCAGTTGAATTTTCTCTGAGTAGTGTAACATGATTGGATATCGGTGGGACGATACTAGTATTAATTTTTGAGAATAAGCGAACGATGTGGTGTTGTCTACTAGTACAATATTTATTCTGTACTTTCGCCAGGTAGTCGATTACATTTGCCCTTTGATACTTGGCATTGTCAGACTGAAGATGCCTGTTAAGCTGGCGAAAATACTTTCTTTCGAATAAATATTTTACTACTACGGAACACCACGTAGTTCATTTATTCTCAAAAATGTAAGATTTTGAGTATATTGGACTGGAGACTGAATGGTGGCAATCGCTGTTCACCTGGTCATTTGCTCACCTCGAGCGCGCGTCATCTCGACCCAAACACGGAGCCTTGTGGGACACCAGCGTCGCGCTTCCACAGGCCGTCAGCTGCTGCGTCGCTGACCGCCAACCGGCCACACATGCGACCCCTGAGGTCGCGGTTTAACTCCCTCTCCCCTCCATCATTCACTCCATCCCTTCCCCTCTCAGCCACCGCGACGCCGGTGGTCGACTGCTTCGCGCCGCATCCCCTACACACGCGCATGGGAGAGGGCCACGCGTCGTTTGCATACGAGGATGTCGCGTGTTGACGAGCGCACACGTGTGCTCGTGCGAGTTGAGCCTAGCCAATCATTTGCCGAACCTGCTCCCATGCAGTCTCGCTGCTCGCGGTCTGACTGGTCGCGAATGGATCTGTGGTTCATCTTGACCATCACTTTTTGAGCAAGGAACTCGTAATATTTACAAGTGTCGGTCAAGATAAATTAAATATCTCAATCGTAACTTTTCTCGAAATCTCTACAAACATGTTCCTTGATATTACTAGGGATTCTTGGCAATCGTGTTCCTTTTGTCTTCAATTCCATCCTTTTCTCTTCTTTTTTAATGTGTAATCACACGTATCCATATTTAATTGCATCTTGTATTGTTCTTAATAATGTTACATATCTTCCGAAATCTTTATACCTATCCTTTGACGCAATTCATCTTTGTCTCCCNGAAATCTTTATACCTATCCTTTGACGCAATTCATCTTTGACAAATTTTCAAGGGAGACAGAGTCCGTGATGATTCATCCTTTTCATATATTCCCATCGTATGTGAGATATATAAAGAACAGGTATATAACTGGTTGATATAATATCCAAACCAAACTTCCTCACGAACATACCAGTCGAGTTTATTTTAAAAAATTCGGCTTCTCAAATGGGTAGCCATTCTCAAGACTTCATTACAAACGTATACAAAATATACAATGTGTGACATAAATATTTGACGACATAATAAAAAGATGGCACATGTACTAACAATAATAAGCCAGCGTATATCAGATTATTGCAGATTTGCTTCATGTAAATGTCCTAAGTCAATAACTTCAAAACACAATAATTGAGATAGCCAAACTTCTGGACAATATTATTGTTTGGTCTTTCTCAACAATGAAGAATATCACATGTTTTCTAAATTCTTTTGTCATTTTCTCTACTCCTTATTCGTGGTGTCTCTTACACAAGTATGCAAAAATAATTAAAGAAAAACGAAATGTATTACGTAAATGTGGTTGGCAACGAATGCGTTGGTATTTTACTCTAACTTGGTTGATCTCTTTCAAAGACGTAACAATAGTCGTTCTCTGCAAACTGTTACAACAAAACAATAAAAACAATAATAATGTCTGATCAAGATGATGAATGTATCATGGAGTTATGTGTAACATTCAATGATACTTTTTTATTTTATATTACATTGTAGCATTATTTTCCTTTGTCTCCGTAATTTAAATGTCTCATTTGTCCTTAGTATTTATATTGTGATTTTCATTTGTGTGGGTGTTCAAATCTTGTGGTTCTGGCTCGAATGACATTGATTCAAATGAGTTACATGACATTTTCAGTGTTATTGAAAATTATTTGCTACAAAAACCTTTACATCTTGTCATTTTGTTTTCTTAAATTATAGCTATTTTGCAACGATGTACTCTGGAAATATTTTTCTTTGTACGTCATTAACCTAGAGTAAGGAGGACCAATTAATTTTATCTTTTTGCTACTAAATGGAACGGTTTACAATTGATGAGCGAAATTCCAAATATTGATTTATGTCAAACTCGCGGAGAGTAGAAGTGTAAGTCAGAGAATAGAGAACTAGAGGTGTCACTGACGCCATTATTACATTTACTGTGCGAGCGCAAATGTAAGTAAAGGGGAGAACTCAAATTAATCTCCAACTTGAGGTCTCTAATGGCGTTAGTAACTATTTGTATGTAAGTTGCTCCCCCTCGCACGAACTTCGGTGTACTCCGCATTATTAATCACTGAAAATTACCCAGACGTTGTTAAATTTGGATGAAGTTGCAAACTATTGTTGAACATCATTCATTATCAATAGCTTCTCTTAACGACCTGTACAACAATAGTTTCCATCTTGCTATGGTACTAGATTATCTGAAACGCGATCTGGTTCTCCTTTGATAACTCAAAAACGAATCAACAGTGAAGTGAATTTTTAAAAATATGAAATAATTTTTTAAAAATATGAAATAATTTTTTAAAAATATGAAATAATTTTTTAAAAATATGAAATAATTTTTTAAAAATATGAAATAATTTTTTAAAAATTAAATATATTGAGCCATATGGGGAAGCAATGGCATTGCTAGGCTTGATAAAAGAAGTTTAAAAGGGAAAAAAGTATTTATATTTCATTATGTTCTGTTTTTATTTTGCAAACCACATGAAATTTTAGAACTAGTTTACTAGTTTCTGTGAATGATTCTCCTAGTAAGAAGAAACTTTTGAATTTGACTTGAATTCGAATGTTCAACTTGTCAACTTCACGTTTGTTCTATGTCTTTAGGTTTATTCAATAATTGTAGGATTCAAAAAAAAAAAAAAAATTAAAAAATGAAATATTCTACAGGTATTATAACAAGTAGTAAACAATGACATCAGCGGACGCAGAACTGTTCAATCTGTCTCTGTAATTAGAACATTTAATCAGAGTTGATGGGATGATCCCTTGCTTACTTCCTGAGATTAAACTAGTTTATCGTTCTCTACGTGGTCGTACGCATTTTAACAGCTATTTTGAGAATTATTATTATTAATTTAAATTTAATTTGATATCGGGAATTAAAATTTTTCATTCCAACTACATCAACTTATTACATTGAGATGACTGGGGCATGCCGTGGAATTTATTGCATACGACACTTAACTTTATCTCCAGTATTTGCCTCACGTGTTTCATCTGGTCACACGTTATCATTCCGATTCCTCTTGCAGCCCTTGAGGCTTAATCGTATTCTTCTTAGACCTTTGAACTCGCAAAGGTTCGCGTCTAAACATAGCGACCGCTCGCGCGTCACTGCGCACCGGGGCAGGGGGTTGTCGCCGTACGATAGCATTCATTTCCTCGCAAACATTTTGCGAATACTTTTTATTATTTCTTTCTCTTGACTTTATCACTGTCCGTACTAGGATCTGGCGAAACCAGACCTCCGGTCCCTGTATCCAATCCTATATACCTGGGCAACGGATCAGACCATGCGACGCAGGAGGGAGACCGATTCGATAAAAATCCCCGAACGGTTGCTCATCAAACATTGACGAGGGAACCTGTCTAACACGAGTAGGAACCTCGAGAGAGATTCCGACGGTCACTCGTCTCACGTTGATGGAGGAACTCATCTAACACGAGTAGAGTTCCGAAAGGAACTCGCCGTATCCACGGTGGCATTCGTGGGAGTATGTTATGGTTTGGACCGCTTGGCATTCACCCTTTACCAAAAGATCACCATGCCACACCCCAGTTCCCTGTGCAAAGGATTCACTCTCTTGGAGAGATAAGCGGTAGGAAGATTCGCAAGAATCTCCGAACGGCGAGTCGTCCCGTTAACAAGGAAGCTTGTTTAATACGAGTGGACCACCCCGCCACTGGGGGCATGGCGCAGCCACGACGTAGGTAGGAGCAGTCCTATCTGTTCGTGGGGGAACACGGATTGACTACTTGACGGGTTCTCAAACCGGATCTTAACCCTGGATCATGGTACAGAAAGTAGTAGGGAACCTCGCAAGAGACCCCGGCGGACACCCATCCAACGCTGATACGGCAACCTTATTATGGGTAGGACTATAAAGTTGTGACCTATTGAAACGGCCACCGCGCAGAGTTGTCCGGCGAAGTTACCGCGCTGAGCTCCCAATTCGACAGGTACTCGCGAAAGGTGAACCACTGTGCCTTCACCTATCCTCGGCTTTTTGCCCAATCCTAGGCTGACAACCTGGGCAACGGATCAATCCTGACGCCACTTTGTATGTGGTAGGGGAACTGGCACCCCCTGAGTATTATTCAGCACTTTAAACCGAATAGGGGTTGCTCTCAGGTGCTTGCACCTGACGCTCCTATTTTGGGTTGGACTCTGCCGGGTAGTACGGTTTCCCCACCCGTGGTACGGGAAGGAGGTTTTGGTCTCCGGTCGGTGAGCATGATTGCTGCTCTGTTATCGTTAGCGGAGATAGCGCTAGTGATGTGAGCTAGGCACACCTCCGCCCACCAGAGCGGATGCTGGAAGAGGTGGGATTCGTCCCACCTCGATGTTTGTCAGCATCCATTCACATCCCACCGAGGGGGCAACCCCTGGACCGACCTCTCTGCCCAGTTCGCTGGAATGGAGGAAGGACCCGTTCAGTGAGTAGCGAAAGCTAATAGACTGGGGTTGAAAGGAATAATGGTAAAGTTGAGGTCCGCAAGGACACGATTCGACATCCAACGTCTCACGTTCACTGTCTGTACTAGGAAGAGGTGAAATATAGAAGGTTGTTAAAGAAATAGGATAGCATATGTAAATGTAAGAACGTTTGAATAGGAGGATTTGAAGTTGAGAAGAGTGTTAACCCAACCGTTGATGGACGTATTGCAGGGGAGATGAAAAAACGAACGCTCAGGAACATAAAAGAAAACGGACACTGGTTTGTACCTAGTCTCATTTCACTACAGTTTGTATCAGGTCACGGATATCTTAAGAGATAAGTGTGAATAATCGGAAAGATAGAATATGCGGTATGTGTTATCCTGGGACACCCAGAACTATGGTTTTTTTTGTGGGGGGGAGGGAGTACAGCGTATTTGAGACTGAGAGGACGATGTTAAGGAACCTAAAATCTTGCACATGGTGAATGTAAAGGAAGGACAAAAAGAAGTGTAAAAGTTATTTGAACAATTTGAAGTTATTTGCCAGAGATCGGAATATCAAGAAGTGTGTATGAACACAGTTGACTGCAGAGAGTCACTGGGTAGGAGGAATAAGTGGATTGAAGATTTGATAAAACGCAATAATAATATATTGTCAAAAAAGCTGTTACAAACTGCGTATGACCACGTGGAGGATAATGAACTAATTTACTTTCCAGAAGCAAGCAAAGAAACATCCCATCAATTCCGATGAAGGACTTTAATGCAGAGGCGAATTTAACATTGAGCACACTCCTAAGGCAAGAATAAAAATATTTCGGTACGTGTTATAATATTAACAGAATACCAATAAATGTGTATTTAATACAACTCAATAGAAAATATTAGATTAGTAAATTAGTGAATCTTAGAATGACTACGTTACAGATGTGATTGTCTCAGTGACTTCAAAAAATATAATGACCGTGTTGGGATGAATTGAAGGACGATGGTAATCCCAAGAGCTTATATTTCTTCTTTTTCTTCTTCTTCTTCAGATGCATATCCACTAATGGCTGTTTGCGACCACATTTTTCATTTCAACCCTATCCCGTAACGGTGTGGATTANAATGGCTGTTTGCGACCACATTTTTCATTTCAACCCTATCCCGTAACGGTGTGGATTAGTGACTGCACTTCATGCAGTTCTGTCCAATGCCTTACATTCCGTAGCCAAGAATTTCTCCTTCTTCCTACTCCTCTCCGTCCTTCAATTTTGCCCTTGATTATTAATCGTAAATATTGATATTTTTCATTTCGCTTGATATGTCCCAAATATACAAGTTTTCTCTTCTTAATAGTAGTTGGCAGCTCGCGCTTCTTGTTGAGTTAACTTCATCTTCTTCCCGAACTGCTTCATTTGTCAATCTCGCTGTCCAAGGTATCTTGAGCATTCTGCGGTAAAGCTACGTCTATAATTCCTCTAATTTAGGAATGATATTCGTTCCTAGGGTCCCACCTTCCATCCCATAAAGAAGTATCGACAGAACATAGCATTTTCAGAATCTCAATCTCAAGTTCATATCGAAGTTGAAGCATCAAAACACCCTTGTTAAGTTTAGAAACGCTTGTCGGGATTGTTCATTGCGAGATTTAATTTCATTGTCAAAAAGCCGTGTGCTTAGGTACTTAAATTTGCTTATTCTTTCTAATTTCATATAATTAATTATTATTTCGGAGTCTTCAAATTCATTCGGATTCCTTGTGATCATCAATTTACTATTTATATTTGGATGAAGATAAATTACGTAGTGGGAGTATATCTCAATCGAAGTGAAAGTGAGTGAGAAATGAATAGAAACTTGTGGATATGGACCAGTGGAGGTGATAACTGTTCGCAAAAGAGAATATACTATGTAAAGGAAGTAAAATTCACGAAGGATGCCAACATATCAAGGCTAAGATTGCATGATTTAGTTACCCGGATATCCGAACTAAATTGGGCCAATTTTTAAGAGGTTCTACTGTATTTGACGAAATTTAATTCAATAACTCGATACTCTGTTTTCACAAAACCGAGGATTGCCATCTTCAAGATTGAGTGTTCTCGGTAAGACTAAATAATACAAGTGAGTATCTCTACCAGCCCAATAAATCACAAAAGCTTTCGGAACCGCTAGGTTTCAAATCTGTCATCCATCGTGTTAAAGTGGGACGAATTTGAGTGTCCAAACACAGCTATAACATTGCAGACGAGTTACGATGGTCGTGAAACACGTGGTCGACATTATTTTATCATATTCTAATTTAAATATTGAAAATGACCCATTAAAAATTAAATTTTTTAAAAGTATAAAAAATAATAAAAACTTAGTCTAAAAGGTCATTCTACATTGTTCAGACATTTTTGATAAGTTCTCATTAAACAAGTGAGTCGAATCTTTTAAGGATGAGTCGTAACTCCTAATCGACTTCGCAGAACGTCACATCGATTCATCGAATCAAATTGGCAACAGCGCATTAGTTTGAACCTATATAAAGCACTATGTCCGCTACGCGCTACTTCTAAACGAGATACAGTTCTAGTACACCACTATTATGATTACTACTACTATCAATGAGAGGATAAACTTCTGATTTAGCCTCTTATCATTTCGAACTCTTTACTGTCGACGCCAAAACGACATATATTTCCTCTTATTATTACGTTCGAACACATCGCATCGCTGCTACTTCACGTCGCCAAGCCGACATTTTCTCGCAAGATCGAGCTTATAATTGCACCTCGGAAGATACGTGCAACCAGAAATTCACTACTCATCAATTTTCTGGTCAACACATCAACCGTCCGGATCAACTCTACAACAGCTTCTACCAACTGGTTTCCAGGATTTTCTCTCAATATCACCATGTCAGCTCTAGGAAATCAGTATTGTATTATTATTTCTCATCATATCTTAACATGTCATTAAATCATTTTATTATTGTTAACAATTAACTTCATCTCACTCCCTCACCCATCATCACTTTGCTTTTTTTCCAATCACATGTTCTTGTGCAGGTAAGACCAAACTTGTCTGTACAAACATATTTCTAAGTGAAACCCATGAAACCGGCTGATTTCTTTTACCATTTTTTTACCATTACAGAAAGTTTCAGAAATTTCTATATTCAAGGAAGAAATCAGAACAAGGGAACATCCTCCCAAACGAGGGACACATTGCGAGCGAAATTTATCCCCCACCTCGTTCATTGGGAAGTTTCTGGGTTTGGGGAAGCGATTAAATCGAAAACCATAGTTATTAAACTTACGCTTAACCTAGAGATCGTGGCCGTAAGGTTCCGAAGAAGATGGTATTGAAGTCTGTGTGATGAGAAAAGCAGTACAAACTGCAAATGATTCTGTTCGGGACAATAAACTAATTTACTCCCGGAAAGCAAACAAGGGACCATCCAATGAATTCCGATCAAGGACCCTAAGGCAGAGAAGGATTGAACATTTCAACACACTCCTAAGAAAAGAATAAAGACAGTTCTGTACGCGTTATAATATTGATAGAATACATACAAATTTGTGCTTAATAAAACACAAGAAATTAATTTCGCAAGTGCGTATTATTGTAATCTATAGAAAATATTGTTAATAAATCGTAACTAAAAAAATATAATTTTGTGATTTATTGTTTCAATAGACGCTGCCCCCAGGTAAGAGCATAGAGCGCCTGTGTATAAAAACCGCCTTTACCCGAAGGAAAACCGGTGCAGGAGCTCAGGAGTTTTTAATTTCAATAATTTCGTATTATGCACTGTAAGCGTTGATATTGTTAAATTGGGACTAGTTAGATCTTTGCCCTCTGGGACGATCAATCTTGGTCTATATCCATAGTGACGAAAGAAAGAATTTTCGTACACCATACAGAAAATTCGTTCGAACGGGTCTTCTGTTGCTTGAATTTACATTTACAGTTTAGTTTGGCTGGCAATTACAGTTTAGGATGGCAATGTTTGTCCAACGTACTGCGACCAATGTTCGATCTATTGTGTTTCTCTGGGGCGAATGATGGTGAGTGAATGTTATAATATAATGAAACACAGGGGAAATTGGAGTAACCTCTCTTCGTCCACCACCGCGAATCCTACTTAGATCAGACAGGGTTTGAACCAGAGTTAAGGTACGTCTACACTTGTATACATGTATGAGCGACTTGTAGGAGATACATGTCAATTCGTATGTAGTAGTGCCATATAGTTACTCTTTGACATGTCGCGCGACAGCTCCTCATACAAATCCTGATACATTTTGTATGAGGTTTCATTCAAGATACACATACATGTAAGCGCATACAAGTCGCAAGCGCGTATGCGCATACGCGAAACCCATGCCCATGTTTGTTAACATACTAGCTGAACTTTTTGTAGGTTATGTCATTGTTGTCATACTTTTTCTTCATAGTCTATTAACTCCTGTAATCTTATGCGTTGAGTAGTGCATATTACATCAACCACTTAAGCTTAGATCAGTTTATTTCTTTTTTAGATTAGGTTATCAGTTTGTGTTCTTCCCAGCAATATACCAAGAATTCCCTGATAACGGATCGCATAGTGTAAACGCTGCCGTATTCATATCTGAGTTCATACAAATAGCAAACCTTCGAAAAGTTACGAATACCTGTATCTTATACAAGTCGCTCATACATTAATCTTATTCAAGAGTAATCGCAAGAACAAGAAGTAGTAGGCGAGAGTATGCTAGGAAGGCAATACGCCACGGATCATCCTCGGTTGAATGCAAAAATTCCATTAAATGTTGAAGATTCGAAGTCCCGACAATTGTTGGGACCAAGTGAAGAACAGTAGAGATAAGTCGTAACAAGGGAGGTTTTATTTATGATTCGCTCCCTAGGGTGACACGCGCTTGTCGTTTGTTGGCCGTTTTGTTCCAGTGTGTTTTCGGATGCGAGTTGCAGTTCTGGCGCGGAACAATCTCATTTGTGGCGACTGGTCCGCTTCGGAATGCTGACGGAATATTAACTCTTCTTCCTCCGCAACATCCCCTCCCTCGCCGACCCTGCTTATCGCCCCTTTCCTATCTACTAATTTCCTTCTTCCCACCGACACAGACTCTGAGCTAAACCACGCATTTTCCTCATTTTCTCTTCTCTGGCTGTTCTGATTTCGACCCCCCACGTTCTACCAGGGCCAACTTCAAAAAATGTTGGGGGGACCTGAAGGTTTGAGGTTGTGTCTCTTCTATCAGTGAAGATATCCAACCGGTTCTGAAAATTAAAACGGAATGATTAAACCTTTCGTTGAATTATCCGAAAATAAAATTTTATTTATTGTTCTCCCAAAACAGAGGTGAATCAACGAAATACTTAATTGTTCTCAACACTGGAAAAATCTTCGTGTTTTTGAAGTGTATGAAGTCTTGAGTTTAGGTCACAATAAATACGATCTCCTTAGATCGCCAACGTTTGGACTTTTATTAAGTCACCTTCAGGGCTCCCTGGAAAACAATAATTGAACCTCCTCATCATATACAGTACATTACAAGCTCCTCACCATATAAATTACCTTATTCAATGTATGATACAAGCATACCATATACATTATACCATGTACTTTACTAGCTGGTATTTGCACTAATGCAGAATGTTGTGGAATAAGTGGTTGTACTGATATGGTTGGGGATGAAGAGGTTCAAGTATGGTTGCAGAGAGCCCTGAACATGACCCTGGAGAAAGCCGAAACATTGGCTATCAAAGAAGAATGTATTTATTGTGACCTAATCTCAAGATATTGTATTACTTGATACACGTGATCAATAATTATTTATTGTTATATCTGACGTAACAATGATTCTCTTTAGGTTCAAAATGCTTTTCTTCAAATAGTTCAACAATATGATAGAAATNATTACTTGATACACGTGATCAAGAATTATTTATTGTTATATCTGACGTAACAATGATTCTCTTTAGGTTCAAAATGCTTTTCTTCAAATAGTTCAACAATATGATAGAAATATTTGAACTCATACACATGTGATATGTATGATGAAATTAGAGTGATAAAGAATAATTCAGTAAGAAATAATTTACGAGTTTTGTTTTCATTAATTACGTCCGAATTATTTAGGTACGAAATCGTAAAAAGTCTGCGTTCTCAAATATCACCTGACGTTGGAGAATCGGTTTTTTGAGCTTTCAGATAGTATCACTACCTTCAATATATGGCTGGACGTGGAAACTTCCACACCTACCTAAAAAAATAGGCAAGACAGAAGAATTTACGTATGATTGTGGAAAGGAAGCTAGACTGGAGCATCAATTGTGAGATTGCGATTTGTAGGGACCAGAAATGCCATAATTAATGATGAAGATGAAAGAAATTGATATGGCCAGTATTTGTCACAAGAGAAAATTAATTGAAACCGAGAAAAAGATCAGAATTTTTGAAGAATTTGCAACCAAAATTGGAATAGTACGAGATGCAAAGCAGGAGTGATGTGTATGAGAGGAATATGTAGAGGGATATGTTGTGACTGAGACCCCCGGAGTGACGTCGTTTAGATGCGGATTAGATTTAAATAAACAAACAAATTTAACATATTGACATTTATCAGTAAAATTACAAACATATTGACATTTTATCAGTATTATAACACGCAGCTAACTTTTTATCTTATCTAGGAATTTTTACTGAATTTTTTGATTCCGTCTCTGCCTTAGGGCCCTTGATCGGAATTGATGGGAAGGTCCCTTGTTTACTTCCGGAGAATAAAATTAGTTTGTTGTCCTCCACGTGGTCATACGCAGTTTGTACTGTTTTTTGACAATAAATTTATTATTATTATTATTATTATTATTTGTCCCCTCCCTCATCTCGCTCTCGTAGGATTGAATCATCAGTTTCACTAATTTTATAATTTCAACAATTATTTTATCTTTAAAAACGGTCACACATCAATATTCACTCCTTACATTGAGACTCATACTTGAAAAGTATTTATTTCATTTTTGGTTTCTTTAGATTTAGTCACATTCTGTTAAATTCCATTACATTGTACTCCAATGTTTAATAAATTTTAAAATAAAATGATTATGAAAGTTGCAATATATTTATTCAACTAACGATAACTACCACTACTGGACAAGTCAGTGTAGGACCTATCTCTGCTGGATAAGCAAAGTTTCAGATACAAAAGTCTGATATCACATGAATTTCCAGGCCAGACGGACGTTCCTTCCGGAGTCATACACGAGGTCCCGCTGCTACGAAAACCGACTGACATTTCAGATACGACTATTAAGGAGAGTCTTGGCAGAGTGAAGCTTGGAAGAAAAGTCAAAATAAAAGCTAGACATCGGTAAAACTGTTCAATGTCAAATTTATGTAAAATTCCTTCGGCAATACAGAGCAATGAATTTAATGAAAAATCAACTATTTTTATTATGTAAATATCGTGAGAACCGAAGATTGTAGGGATTTTCCTGTTCCAATTATGGATAAATTACAAAGATTTATATTTCCATCTGAATATACGAACCTTTTTTTGTTGTACAAAAAAAACATGCTTTTTTGGTATGCTACTCACTATTACTTCGACATGAGAAAGTCTATGAATTTTGCTTGGAACAATGAATTGGGAAGAAATTTGGAAACATGAATTTTCAGTCTGTTACATAAATATATTAATTTCACATGTTTCAGTACGCTTACAAATTAAAGATGACATTGCTATTCTGCAAAAACTTTGAACATAATATTTTTACTAAATATCGTAATATAGAAAGTGTAGTGTTCTCAAGTCCCGGATTCGATTCTCAAACTCATCGCCATTTTCACCTGGCCGAAACTTGTCACGTGTATATAAGCTTGTTTGTCCGGGACAAACCGCGTCTTAGTAGATAGAACTACCAACGTTTCGGCCGTCATGCTGTGGCCTTCTTCAGGGTAATGTCAGAGTCGTACAGACCTAAGTCACTGTCGTTCTCAGTCAAGGTCGCAGCATGATGGCCGAAGCAAGTTCATTCTGACACCGGCCGCCGATGTCTTCGTATATATTTGTCACGTATACGAGTATGTACACGGAAGAAATATATGCATTTTCTCAAGGTATTCGTTCTTGAATTTTGCACACCGAAGATGTTGCGTTTTTTGTTGAATTGTCCCACACACAATCTTCTTGTTTCATTCCATGTCGTTTCGCATTCCGTGAAGTGTTGGTTTCCTCGACGTGACTGTGTACTGCGCACCGCGTGCCGTTCATGCGTCGATAGCGCACTCGATGGCGTGTAGCTGCTCGCCCATTGCGCTTCTTGCGCGAGACAGATACGCGTCGTATGCCAAGATGGAAGGCGGAGATCCTCACGTGATACGGCTCATTTCTTGTTATCACATGTGATCGACTCTTATGCGACTTACTCGCCGCGGAATGTTTTCTATTCTCGTAGTCATATTTCTTTGCTTCGAGAAATTTAAGTTCAGAAGAAGAAGAAAATCATGCAGGGAAACGCACTGTTTTTATGAGTTTATTGTATAATTGTCGCAGAAAGTAAATTATTTTGTTGTTCTGAAAGTGGTCTAACGCAGTTTGTAACAGCTCCCATGACAATAAATTATTTCTTTATTTATTGTCAGTGTAATTGGCCTGATGTTGGTATTGCGCTTGTGCCCAGTGTAGCCAACACTTGTACTTCGCCATCTTAGATTGTTTTGTTATCAACTTGTATTTATTTACAGCAAATAGATGCTTTCGTGACTACAATAAATATTTATTCGGATATGACTTTTATTCCTCAAAGTTGGCAATTCGTGTTAGGCAGCCATATTGAATAATTTTCGGCAAAGTTACACGACTTGGATTAAGAACAACTTTTATTTTATTCTGCGGTTGTTAACTGGCTGATTCAATTCGTCTTTCTTATACAAATCGAACTCAGAGACAACTTTTATTTTCCTTTAAGTGGTTGGTAAGTCTGTCCTAAAGTACGTATCGCCAACACAACCGAATTGAATTGTTTAACGAACATCTATGTGGATACGTTTCTGAAAGTATTGTAAATTATAAGCATTTTGGTTCAAAATTGTATTAACACATTATAAGATACTATTTATTTATTGCGTCGTATTTATGGGATATTGCGTCGTATAATTTCGTGGTCTATAGTCAGAAAAGCATAAATGTTTGATCGCGAGGGGGACAATAAACCAATTTTGATGAAATTGTGAAGACTTACTATGTAAACGATCTTTGCCGTATTTATATCTCACTGTTCGTGAGATATAAAACCGGCATTTCAATTGATTATTCAAATAAGCGATTTATGTGAACCTATATACGAGCGGTTCTTAAGTTCGAAAGGGCTCTAATGACCTTTACGTTGACGAGCCCTAAAACCTCAAGGAAAAAAAAACAACAACAACAAAAAACATTAGTCCGACGGTGAGCCGCACTCAGCATTCATCTTAATGAACGAGTCCTGCCTCTGAATCCTTCAAAGATTCACAACCAAAGTGTTCCGAGGGCTGATGGGATAGTTTGTGTAAGGATTGTCCCATTCAGTACATTCCGTTTCCCAAGAAACTGAAGGATCCCGAGTATTTCGTGTCTCGGAAGGATTGGGCGAATTCTAGGAAATGCTGACTTTCACTACGAAGTTAACAACTTATTTTTAACTCGCTTTACAAAAGAGTCTTCAGGAGTTATTTCTCTCCGAGTTATTCTGAGAACGCGTCATTGTTGGAGTCACTGAAACTGTTACAAAACAAATGACTGCCGAGAATACCTCCTCGGCTCCTTCTCGCTCACAAGGAGAGGTGCAAGGTCGTTCCAAGCCGCAATACGAGATGTACAGAGAAAAATGAAAAAAATAATTCCTCTCGTTATTTAAGCTTGGTTTCATGAAGCAAAGGTTTCATTGCCGAGTTTTGTGAAGGAACTTGGCAGCCTTTTATATCCAGACAAAACTCCAGTGTATGGAATAAAAGGTTCCTGTGATGAAGTTGATGAATTAACATTGTTCGGCGTTCCTTTTGATTCGTGCTTCGTGCTAGCGTTTAGGAGGCCTTTTGTTACGTTCGTTGGTTGTACTTCTTCATTGTCATTTTGTTGAATGATCTTTATTAATATATTTATTTATCTATCAGGAACAATTAAAAGCCATATAATATTATAGAAGTATATAAAGAATAAATTTTTCTTTCAGCAATAGATTCGTCCTTTTTAATGATACTAAATTGCAGTATGAACATATAATGCTAATAGATACTTTTTTCTATTTTTTTTTATATCCGTGTTCATGGACCGTCTTCTCTTTAACATTTGTCATTGCAAGACTCTTGTTTATCCTTTTCCATCTTTCCATCTCTTTTACATGCCCTTTAGCCGTCGGTGTTGTTACAATGTATTCGTCCTTGCCTCGAGGAGGCGGGCGCTCATCTACATCTAAATTCTCTTTCTGTCTTTTTTAAGTATGTCCCCAATATGTCCTAGCTGTGTCATAAATAATGATACTAATATATACTTCAACATTTATCAACCAAGTTAAACAATTGTGAATCAATTCATACATGATAAACGAATTGATCGACTTTATTATATAGGCTGGCCAAGAATAAATCTAAAACCGTGCTCAGGAAAATAAAGATAGATGGCAATATGTCCGTCCAAAATCTACGGAATGCTAATTTAATGCTATTTTCATAATTATGATCTTTCCAATAATTTGTTATCTAAGAATATTACAATGGTTCTTTGATATTTCATATCACTATATCTATGGTTCATTTTTATCCGGATTCTCAAGGATGTACGTTTACTCTTGAGATCACAGAGGGTAGACCTTCACAATTGCAAAGCCTCGGCTGGAGGAGGAGGAGGAGATATGGTCAGCATTTCGCTCCGGCCGTTTTGACCCCGGGATAGACCCGGTACTCATTTGACAGCAGNATGAGAATAAACGCTCCGTTTCACCGGGGATCTAACCCCGGACGTACTGCCGGTAATTTAGTGCTCCGTCCGCTGAGCTGTGATGAATCCAGTCATTATTAGAGTATTGTAGGAGACTACAATTATCGGAGTAAATATAATCAAGGGAAGACATCCCGATAATATTTAATTAATTTGCAGAATGCATCTTACCCACCATTTATATGAAGTTCCATCCGTGAAAGGTCCTTCAGAACGATTTGGTGTCCGTAGATCTTTACTCTGAAATAACTCTCCTTCCATTTTATTCGATTTAAATAGCGACTTGTCGTTTTGCCATTGAATCGCCTGTTGTTCTCTTGCTGTCACACTTCGCCTACGGATTCGAAGCTGCTTCTTCGTTGCGCTGCCTACCACACAGTCCTGTTCTGTACTGAAGGAATTCTCGTTGCCCTCTTGCTTTTCTTTTCGATCGAGTTGTGCTCTTCTTTTTTCGGTTCTATACCGTGGTATTCCCCGACGAGCGGTGGTTTCAACGTTATGATGCTTTCACCTAATTACTTTGGAAATATGAAGTGCTGTTTTGATGGCGGTATGCGAACCATCAAACTTAGATTGAAAACGATTTCTGGTAAATTGATTGAACTGTTTTGAACCACCTTGTCGGGAGACTAAATTTTTATAAACTGTCCCGACGCTTTGACAACTTCTATCATCATCAGAAAATAACAAATATCAGCTGCTGAAATATCGTTAGCGTTAATAAAAATTAATTCTATTTAGAAGTTCGTTTAAAATATTAAAATTGGAATACAACGGAAGACGAATATAATTTTTAATTTATTCTATTTGAATGTGTGTCGTTTGATGTTCGAATTATGACGTCAGAAAGTATCAATAGGTTAACTTTCATCGATAGATATCCATCGTATCATAAAATACAACAATCGTGTTTGATGGAATTTCTCATTCGTTCGTTAATACGTGTCACTGAAATTATGGGAAATTGTATATTTTGATCTATGGATTAGTTTACATACTACGGTTTGCTATATTTTTAGTTTTCACCAGTTTACTGCATTCTACTACCTGGTGATATAAAAATATAGAAACTGTGGTTTCTGAATTCACAAGTCTTTATTTTTGAAGTTCCTAGTTCGTACCGGTTAATTGCAGTCAGGAAAATAGACTGGGAAAGTGATAACGTATTGGTGTAACTGACCTAACCTAACCACGTAACGCCATCCATAAATTTGCGTGAATTATTTTGCAATCTCATCTTCCTTGATAATGTGGATTTCTGTCTCTGATACCAATTTTAAATAAAAGTTTCTTAAACGTTTTCAGTTCCATGATTCAGAAAATTTTCTCGGTCTTCAGACATTAACTATTTTGAATAAGAGGCAAGAATAATTGTAAAACGTCTTCTAAAATAGGAGCCATTTTATTAAGCATTTATTTACCTCTAACACTTATGTCTGCTTCATTTTGAAGGCCAGAAAAATATAGTGTGTCTAGTTTGATGGTAGTCTTTACAAAATCTCATTCAAAAGTATGTCAAGTTATCATTTGGTGACACTAACAGAATTGAGGTACAATTGTGTATATTTTCTCCGTAACCCGTTCTGACACAGGACTTCTTTCTGTTTTTCTGCGATTGAGTAGCCTTGTTTCCATTTGAAAAGAAAAAAAATCTGAAATGTGTTCCACTCAACTTTCCAATTATAACTAACAAAAAAGTTAAAAAAAAACTCATTTCAATAAAAATATTTTTTATTTATAGGAGACGTAAACGTACTAAAATTATGGAACCCGACGACGCACTAAGCAGATCAATCATTTCTAAACTGTATACTCTATTCCCAAACCCTACAAAGTATATGTTGCCTAAACGTCTACACATTGAGAGAAGGTTATCCTGAAATATCATCTGTCTCCTTAAAGTCTTTGCAAATGACTCATTGGCCGATCTGAAAGAGGCGCCTCCAATATAAACTTTGTATTTTATGGGTAAGCATTTTTCGCTGTATCTTGAAAACGGTGTGATGTACGGAAATGCTATTTAGAGGTCTGTTGGCAAAATTTGTTGCACAATGAAAATGTTTCGATTTACGTTTTCAAAATTTGGAAGTTTTAGAAACCGGAAGTGGGGCACAGAGCGTAAATGGAGTCTCTATGAGCTGTCCAGAAACGGGCTTCTATTCTCAACGTATTCCAAGTCAATTCTCCAGTTTGGTTTCGATGCATCAATTTGTTCGTGAATGAACTGGGGAACAAAAGTCTTGACATTGGACATCATCGCCAAAATTTGATAATACCCTCCTGGAAACAAATCGTAAAGATCAAAGAGATCTTTCTTTCTCGACCGATTACAATGCAACGCAAGTACAAATTCACCATCTTACGTGTGATTTGCAGTTCAAACTATTATTTATTTTTTCGTTTCAGAATAGTTCGAACAATCATGAAGAACCATAAGGTTACAAGACTTTTTGCTGTTATCGAGGATTAAAACACTCCAAAAATCCATCTTGCATGAAGATGTAATCCAATTGAATGATTACTGTTAGTTTTATTTCCGCATTATAATGATATAAATGACTAATATCAGATTACATATAATCCTTGTGTGAGGTATAGTAATACGAACCAATTAAAGCGTATAATGTTTAAAAGTCCGCGTCAATTTTACTTATTTTCATTTCCTCAATCCTCATTGCTCCAAGGCAACATATGTGAGTATAACTGCATAAAAATGTTGTATTAAATTTGTTTTCGATGATATCATATCCATTAACCATTACTTACATTCACATGAAAATACATACATGACTTTGTTTCTGATTTGATGATTAGTACCTACGTTTTTTAAATACTTCACCTGATAGATTTTCGATATCTGTAGTAATCCATCATTAGTGAGATGATATAATTAACTAGGTCATTTAGTGGGATCAGTAATGAGTGGAGGTTTGTCATGTATGCTAATTGATGAAATATGTATGTTTGCTTGTAAGGTATTATTCTAAACACTTCCATTATTAGGTGATATGTTTTAGTAACGCTGTGTAGAGTTTGACGCAATTGTATTTTCTATTTGCAATATAATATTGTTATACAGAGAGAATATCTGCCGTACGAACTGCCAATACATGTTATCACCTGTTATACCTCCGGACACGCATTGTTCGGAATGCGGAGTCTGAGAGCACGACAATATATGGGTGAGAAGATTGTCATTGTGTCTGATCGCACATATTTGCGCCTCACCGCCTCACTTGTGCCCATACATTCCTAAACAATAAATGGTTGTTATAGTGTCCTGTACCAACCCTTCAAGTTAGTACCACGAATTTGTAATTATTTACGTAACGGGGGACTACTTAGAGCCATGGTCAGTTATCAACGAAGGCAATTACGGGTAGTAGGGCATGGTATGCTCAAGTATGCATGGAAATGGTCGTTCAATACGTTTCAGAAAGAATGGACCAAATTTCAGTGTGTGTCCAATCAATTAAGACCTCGGAGCACGTAGCTGAACACAACGTAGTTCGCGTCTTCTTTTTGCCACACACCTGGGGTCCGTTTCACCAAAGTACAAGTTTATGGAGTCAGCGTGGCTCAGTGGGTAGAGTGCGGAGTTGATGCCTCGATGGTCGCGGTACGATGCCCGGTTAGATGGGAATTTTTCATCACACCTCAACATCCAGACTGACTCCCGGGCCTACTCAGCCTGCTCTAAAATGAGTACCAGGGTTTATCAAACCGGTCGGAGCGATATGCTCACCACATCTCCCCCTCCTCGTGCCGAGGCCAAGTAATTGCGGAGCTCTACCCTCCGCGAACCACTTATGCACCTTCGGGTCCTGTTGTGGGATAGTTTGACGGCCAAAGTATAGCATATGGTCCAAAGAGGGTTCGAAAAAATTATTAATGTCATAATACTACAAATATTATTACGGTTCCGAAAATATAAGCCGTATTCTTCGCTCTTCATATTTACGGTAGTTATAAGGAAATATTGTTCCGCACTATTTTCTTCTCTCCGCCACCGTTTTTGTTAGTATGTTAGGGGTATGTTAATTATAATATAATGAACAATTATAATGAACAATGAAGTTAGGTTAGCCATGAACAATGATGTTAGGTTTGTTAGACCCGGCGATTTAGTTTTAAGAAAATATGTTGTATGTGTGAAGATGGAGGCGATGGTGGAGGTAGCAGCACTCGCGGAAGGATATACGAAGAATAAGGTTATTTTTCTACGGCGTTGGACCGTAAGGTAGATTTGGTCCAGTTTGACTGTGACATGACAAGTTTGTAAATATATCCACTCATAAGCATTTCACAAAGTACATTTGGAATTATTACAACTTCACAAGTGATTTAC
Organism: Laupala kohalensis; assembly: GCA_002313205.1. Lineage (NCBI taxonomy): Eukaryota > Metazoa > Arthropoda > Insecta > Orthoptera > Trigonidiidae > Laupala > Laupala kohalensis. The sequence goes on from NNCF01127341.1 coordinate 345,269, forward strand.
GTATAATCCACAAAATGTTTGGGTTACGACAAACTTGTAACATAAACCAACCAAGTATTTCTTACCTAGCTACAAAGGTAGGTTAACTGTGTAACAAGGGTTATTCTATTGTGGTAATCACGTTACTACTCTGAAGATGAAGATGAGCTATTCAATCGTGTGCGACGACATAGGAAAACATTCAGGGGAAGAGTGAACTTTACATTTGTGTCAGAGTATGAATTTAACGAACTCTTCAGAATGTCGTCTGGAAAAGTTGAAGGAGAAGACGGAACTCTTAATGAAAAATGAGATGCGGAAATTTAAAAAAATATATGAGAAAATGCGGATTTATTTTAGTATAAAATTTTGATATAGTTATTTGTCATTATTTTTGCTTGTGATTTTGCAGTTTGAAAAGTAATTGTTGATAAACTTGAAATATTTATAACTATATTTAAAAAACCCTTTCTGTGCTTTATTTCCCATAAACTATACTAATTAATATTTTTAGAATACCAAAATTATAATTATGTAACGCAGAATGAACTAGAAAAAGTGGACCGACCTTAAAGACTTGTTGTAAACAAGTGCGAAAATACTCTTCTCGACAATTACTTGTTCGACGAGTTTGTGAAACGATTATAACTCACGAACTACTGTTATTACAACTGAATATACTTGTGATAACGGGTCCCCGATTTAACATACGACAAAATGAGTTCTTGGATTTTATGTAAAAACGAAATTAGTTTTTCTCTCGAGGCCCAATCGAAAGCACGATAAGTGTTAGGACATTTTGGAATGTATCTTTTTCTGTGGGATCAAATCTATGAGAAGTCTCTGTGTAGATGGCAGCACTGAACACTGTGTTTGCGTCCGTTCCGCCCATGTGGAGTGAGACGGGGTGGTCGGAAGGAGAGTCCGCTTTCTGCCTTCTTGTATAGCGCTGACTGACGGATTAACTTCGTTCATCACGATGTTTAGAAGCTACGTTCCCTCCACTCTTTCCCTCCTTTTTATTTGTGGTAGAAAAAAAAAACACTCTAGATGTGCGCAAACATCGTTTCGTCTTAAAATCCCTCAGCTTAGGAGCCGCCTCCTCCTCGTCTTCGCCACTTCACTAGAATCTCAGCTTCTCTCTCTCTTTGGACACTTTTCTCTGTTTGTATTAGTTTCACTTTACCTTCCAAATCCTCCTCGATGTGAGTTTGCTACTCTCTCCGTGTGGTTGAGGATAGTCTCTAGCATCGTACTTAAAAACGGTATCGTATTACAAAGCCTGATTTTCAATTCCTCCACGCAAACTTTTGTTTTTTATTGTATACGTCCTCACCTGTTTACTATTCTCTCAATATGACGTAAGCATCTCCGGAGGCTCAGGTGTTAGCGTTCTTGCTCGTCACCAAGTCATCCCGAGTTCAATTCCCGGTGGGGCCAAAAACAAATTCACATTTATGTTCTAGTTCATGTAGCTGTGACTACTGAAAAGCGAACCCCCCCTCCTTCTATCCACCTCCTACTGCTTCTAGTATGAATAATTCTCACTACTACTAACCCCTCCACGTGAGCCAAATTGCTGATAAACCCAGCCAACCAACCCGTCCACTGACAGAAACCCCTGAGATTTTAAGCTCTCCTCCCTACTCCAATTTCAATTCACAAATAATACATTTTTAGTGGAGAAAAAAGCGAAACTATCATTCATTATGTGGCTTTCTACGAAATTTGACTGATAGTTTCACCGGTCTTTGTTTTTCTTAAGTGGGTGTTATTCGATATTTTCTCCAACAAACCTGTAACGATACCATTCTTTTTTATCCGAGTATACCAGATTTATTTCTCCCTTAATTCGAATTATTGATAACCATATGAACAATTAATTTTAGAAATTTTCATTCATTAGTACCCAAATGTATTTATTAAGTTTTTGACGAACATTTGCAAAGCTGTACATATCTTGAAAGAAGAACGTCTCTAGAATTCATAGTAACAGTGGAACCCACGAAAGATATCATTTCGTGATGGGGGTAGATGGAATTGTTTTCTCACTTTTATTACTGTCTGTTCGGAAAAAAAATTCAAGAGTTATTTTCCGGTTTACATCCCTCTCGACCAAACTATATTAAGTACCTGTAACATATATCATTGGTGTTGACTCATATTTCGTGTTTTAGATTGCTTTAACCGCTAGGATTACGGAAACTAACTCTCGTAGAATTCAGATTTGTGTCTTTCTAGATGTACTAGTGATGTACTGAGATGTATTTCACCGTGACTTATTCCTTGAAGGGAAAAGAAAGAAATGAGTTTTTAATTATGTAATGTTGAATGAAAATGGGAGACGGGTCCGAGATTCGAACTCGAGACTCGCTTAACGCTCTCATACGCTTCTATCAACTGCGCCTCCTTCCGTTCACCTCCCGGCCCAGTTTGCCATTAACATTCAACTTTCGAGACCCAAAGACNCTCCTTCCGTTCACCTCCCGGCCCAGTTTGCCATTAACATTCAACTTTCGAGACCCAAAGACCTCTGAGTTCGAAACTGGATCGCGTCTCCCATTTTCATTCAACATAACATAATTGATGCGTTACCTGTCGGTGAGGTTCACCGCAATTTAAAATATTTCTAAATTTGTTTTTGTTCCCAAAATTTTATAAATTGTAGAGTAGAATTAAATCTAATATTTATTAAATTGAGTCAGACTAACAGGTCTTGTCTTTTACAAATCCACAAACACGTTATAACAGTAAAATAATACTATTTTGTTCAGGACTAGGTTAGTTTCACGTTGTTTCACTTATACTCATTGAATGGGAATATATTGCAGACGACTTTTTGTAGGTCTATGATCCTAAATACATACGACATTATTTGGGAGACAACAGCTAATAAAGTAATGCTTTCATACGCAATGTTTCATTGTATAAACGTGAGAACCAACTGCAAAATGTGGAAGTGGGAGGAGATCTCAGATGGGAAAAGTCACAACATCCTCCTCTTCACCTAATGCAAAACTTCAGCGGAAGAAAAGCTATAGAATTCTCGCGAGGCAGGCGTTCTCTGACATGGTACCCCACCCACGAGAGTCAGCCCTTCAACTTTTCTCCCCTCCCTCGTTTCTTCGTCCCCCCCTCCCCTCCACCGGCCGTTTTCTCACTCGCTTCAGTTGTTCCGTTCTCTGAAGACCAGGTGCAGCCAAACTGCAGTCCTTGACAACAAGGCGAACTCGTCCTGTTTTACATCCGGAGTGTTCGGTGTCACAGAAGTAAAATCCGTTTGATATTATTATTTATTATAATATTTGTGAACGGTGCTATTGAAGCTTATCTACATGGAGCGATAGAGTTGGATGGCAGGCTACATTTAGTAAGGTGGTCCAGTTAGCTACGTTTACCAACATCTTGGCCCACGTGGAGGGGTTAGTAATACTTAAGTTATTGATACTAGGAGCAGTTAGAGATGGAGAGGAGGGAGGGTTCGCTTTTCAGTATTTTCCCCGCCGGGAATTGAACCAGCGATGACTTGGTGATGAGCAAGAATGCTAACACCTGAACCACTGGAGGGACACCATCTCTTATACGGCATAACCTCACTCCACCTACCTCCATATCCCGCCAGCACACATCCTCCATTGTCTCCAAACGCTCTGACAATGAGACATAAGGGCGTTTCTGGTTTTCTAAGATGTTTCCAGAATGGGCGGAATAAGTCGACTGTTTCCCTCCGAGTTTATTGAGTGAAACGGACGGCGTCTCCAAAGAAAAGCGGAAGAAGAAGAAAAAAGAAACGAAAAATAGGAGTTGGCAACGTTTACTTTTCTCTCTGCTCGTTTTCGCGTATCGTTTTGCTTGTTTCTGCGGAGGTTATTGCTCTCTGAATCTTTCATGGCGCATTGGACAGGATGACACTTAACAAGATGGGAGTGTGGTGACGGGGAGAAATTTAAATTGTTTGCGAACTCTTACTTTCTCTTATGTGCGTTGAGAGAATGAGAGTCGGGGAATGCCGGGCAAATACCCATATTGCACTCCCATCTCCATGTCTTTACACTGTCAAGCATGTCACGTGAGTTTTTTCTTGTTGTGATTCAGTTTACCGAATAAATAAATAAATAAAAATAAATAAATAAAAATAAATAAATAAATAAATAAATTTACTGTCAAAAAAGCAAAAGTTACAAACTGCGTATGATTAAGCGGAGAACTAAAAATTAATTTATTCTCCGGAAGCAAGCGAGGGACCATCCCATCAATTCCGATCAAGGGTCTTAAGACAGAGGCGAATTGAACATTTCTGCACTCTCCTAAGATAAGAATAAAAATAGTTCGGTACATATTAAAATATTAAAAGAATACATACTTATTTATATTTAATAAAACACAAAAAAGTTATTTCAGAAGTTTGCATTATTATCGAACTATGTATTTAGAAAATATTGTAGATGAAGTATTAAAAAAAAACACTAAATTTGAGAACATAGAAATCTCTTAGATTGCGGTGAACCTCACCGCCAGGTAACAGATTAATCATGTTACGTCGAATGAAAATGGGAGACGGGACCGGGAGGCGAACGGGATGGCGCAGTTGGTAGGCGCATGAGCGCGTAGAGCTCAAGATCCCGGTCCCGCCTCCCATTTTCATTCGACGTAACATGATTAAACTAAATTTGAGATTTATTATTTCAATAGACACTACCCCTAGACTTGTTTACGGGTTCTTACTTTCTCCTATCTGTGTTGATAGAATGACGGTCGGGAATGCTTGGCAAATTCCCATGAGAGAGAGAGAGTTATTTTTGATTGCATGATTCTCTGTTTTCGTCGTCTATGTATTACTCTATAAAGAGAGGGTGTTATTTGTAATGACGGTCTATATTTCCGACAGAGGTGGTATAGTAGAGCATCTTCGCTTCCAGGATATCCACGCGGTAGATTGTGGGTTCACACCCTGNAGCATCTTCGCTTCCAGGATATCCACGCGGTAGATTGTGGGTTCAAACCCTGACCGGCCGAATTAGGTGAGGTTTTCAGCTGGGGTTTGCCTTACCTTCTCCAGACAAATGTGTGTTCGGTACCACGAGTTCTCCGACACCCCAACATCTCTCTTTCCCAATTCCCTCTCCCCGGTTCTATGGTTAGGTGGAATAGCCTGAAGGCCTCATGGCCTGAACCTCCTTTTGCCAAAATACGTACAATAGATAATAAATAAATATTTTGCTCTTCATGTTACCTTATCGAAACATTTATTATAGAAATACCTTCACTATCATTTACAAAAAAAGCACCTCTAATTTACAAATTCCTTCTTTTAGTTTTTAGGGCTGACTAGCTAGGTAATGGAAAGGAATAAAGAATTTAGATTCCTTTTCAACAGATCCGATCAAAAACAAAACAAAGAAAACGCGAGATCCTAGCAAGAAGACCATCAATATTCTTAAATAAATTAGTTAAAAAATAGAAATAAATTTCTTCATTTGAATTCACTCTATTCACTCGTGATGTTTAGTTTATGTTCGAAAAAACCCAACACATTTCACTTTAATTAATTCATTTAAAATAATTTGTTACGAAGAAGACTGCAGAAAGGCAGTCGAAAAATCTTTTATTTGACATATGACGCGGGAAACACTCGGAAGTCAAGATTACATTTACTAGTTTGTTGCCCTGCGCATAATCAAACTAGTTTTTCACTGCGTTTTGGCAATGAAATGAAACCGTCTGTAAGGTTCAGAATAAGATACAACGCAGTGATACACGGATGATAATTTCTACAATAATCCATATTTCTAACGAATATAAAAATATAAAAATTTCTAAAAATATAAAAAATTTTGCCGAAAATTGAGACTACGTCATGTACAGCACAGAATGGGAGAGAAGTACATAAGTACATCATCCAAAAATTTCGGGGGACAATTGTCCCTTGAAGACTGGAAAGGCGTCATTTCTTATTCGAAGCTAGCAACCTTCATTACTTTATTTATTACCATACTATATTCATTGCCAACCGTTCTTCACAATTTTTTTTGAATATATATGAAAACTTATGACCTGAAAATTATATTTCAAGTGTGTGTGTTGTATATAA